>VXAL01018541.1:0-21236 GCA_013399475.1 Chauna torquata
GAAAAAAAGTGAAAAGGACCCCCACAAAGTGTATTGATAATGAAGTTCAAACCATTGTTTCCAAGGCTGTGCACTTCTGCATTTGTATCAACATGAATACTGAAAATTATTCCACAACCTAACCATGTATCCAGTACATCTGTGCTGCCTACATGAATTTGTTGTATATAGGCACTATTTTAGACAGAGTAGATTCTAGGACTGAGAAAATATTTTGAAGCTATATATTTAGTAAAGCATGTTTGTTTTTCTCTTTGTGAATGTTCTGCAAAACAATATTGAGTTTTATCAAATGGGTTTGCTATTCAAATAGTTCTGAGTGGCAGTTTGTTCCCCAGCAATTCTCTCTAAATATTAATAATTTGAAAGGAGTTGTTTAGTTGCACTCAGATCTCATGCTGTGGTCTTGGCTACTTGGTTGAATGAGCTTAATTCTTAGCATCATGTTTTTGATGTGAATGCTTGCACAGGAATCTGATATATTTCTTACAAGTACTCTTGGATATTCATTTAATATCTGTTACATTGAAAAATATTCCTGAAAGTAAAGTGCAGGTTCACAGAACACGAAGCAGAGGTGAACTCAAGAAGAGCAAATTAAGCACACACTTCTCAGAGCTTTGGGGATAGAGGCACTGTGTTGGAATCCCTCAGAAATTATAGAGAGTAGGCACTACAGAAAAGTAAACAACACCCATTTTTCATCAAAAATTTAAACAGTTAAGCTTGTGAGTTTCGGGGGGAAGGGATCTTATGCTTTTTGATTTCATTTCTGTTCTTATGTTTTACTAGGCTTGAAAGTATGGGGGAAAAAAGACTTTCCATGAAAAATTTTTAGTCAACATACTGCTTTCTCTCAAAACTTGTTTTAAAAGGGAAAAATTGTTGACCTTTTTGGATATTTGCCCTGCTAGGAGGGTAGGTAATACAGGATCCCATCTAGCAAATGGAGGTGGGGGGGAGAAAGACAGCCTAAAGGGGAGGGAGCCATTAGAGAAGGAGGTCAGTGGCTCCTTTGTCCTTGAGCTATGATACAGGGAAAGCTCATCTCAGTGACAGCCACTGCTGCATCTCTGTATAGCAGTGGAAGAGTACAGCCACTCCTTACAGTCCTGTAGCTCAGCTAGGACTTGACTCTGGAACTAGTTAAGATTCTAAAATTTCATTGAATTCTTTTTAAAAAGTCTGTCACAATAGCTTCTGAACTTCATTTCCATTTCAAATTGCAATCATTTTCATGACACGGTGAAAAAAAGCATTTCAAACGGTTCTAATACTACATGTATTTCCCCCTTTCCTTTTTTTTTTGNTTTTTTGGGGGGGGGGGGTAATGAAACAATATCAACAACAAAATCCTTGTCTGAGACAATATGTTGAGTTTCAGTTTGGGCTCATTTCAACAGCCATAACCTCTATACTCAGAGGTAGAGGTTTATGAATGGAAACTGACACAGCTTTAACATTAGATGTTAAAATATACAGCTAAAATCATTTGCACTTATTTGCTTTATGTTCCCTTCACAGACCAGCCCCACTGGATTGCTGTTGCTTTCACACTACATTGCTGCAGTTACTTCATTTAACAGCTCATGTTGTTCTTCAGGTTGGCTGCCTTAATTACCTAAAATCAGACAATTCTTCTCCCCCGCTAACACCTTGATGCTGCAGTTTGTGGAACAGAGAACTGATCCTCATAAGCACACATCAGTCAGTGACTTCTGTCTAACACCTGTTCACAGGCTGACCCTTTTCTCTTCCCTGCCCTGAGATGCCTACTCTCCCAAATGATACATTGTCATTTTTGATTTTCTTTAAATTCAGTGACAGATATAAAGTGGAGGTACAGCCTGCTCTATTGACATGATCCGAAAGGGAGGCTAGCCACACGAATTCATACAGATGCAACTTCATGTGTATGGGGCTTAAGGAGACAGCATTATCTCCTGCCTTGGCTTTTCTTTGCACAGTATGATTGGCTGCAGAGGAGGGGGATCTCTGGTGACCCCATCTGACTAGCTGCAGATGGCATCTGAACACAAGGCACCAGCAGCTAGTCACAATCACCTCTATTCCCAGCAGTGAGTGTTTGAGCAGTACAGACCTCGGAGCCTATATGAGGCAACACCTGTTAACTTCTTGTCAAATCAATATGTTGGCATGCTGTGGATACAAGATGGAGTGGTTCTTAGTTCCGCATGTCCCACAGTTACAGTTTAGCCATATATGTGAACATTTACTAGAAAGCAACAGCTGAAAGCAATCCGTTATCCCAGTTCAATATATTCGGTCCTCTGGGACAGACAGGGCAAGAAGCCTGCATCTATCATCCAACATGCAGTGCCCAACAAATTCCTGATTCCGGTGTTGCTCTGACCTCCAGCACAGGCCTGTCTTGTTTTTTACTGCATGTTTCACTTATGCCCAGTTCCCTCCTCCTGTGGAGGCAGACACAGGAGTAGGAGTGCTCATCTGACACAGCTGGTGAGTGAGCCTCCTAGGTGAGGTGTCCTGCTGGACCTTTTGCTTGTGAACAGAGAAGGACTTGTGGGTGATGTGAAGGTTGGAGGCCCTCTTGGCCACAGTGATCATGAATTAATAGAGTTTTCAACTCCTGGAAAAATAAGGAGGGGGGTTAACAGAACTGCCAGCTTGGACTTCCGAAGGGCAGATTTTGGTCTGTTTAGGAGACTGATTGGCAGAGTCCCTTGGGAGGCAGTCCAGAAGGGCAAAGGAGTCCAGGAAGGCTGGACTCTCTTCAAGATGGAAATCTTAAAGGCGCAGGAGCAGGCCGTCCCCATGTGCTGAAACATGAGCCAGTGCAGAAGAAAACCAGCCTGGCTGAGCAGAGAGCCGTGGCTAGAGCTCAGGAAGAAAAAGAAAGTTTATAAGCTTTGGAAGAAGGGGCAGGCCACTAAGGAGAACTATAAAGATGTCATTAGGCTGTGCAGGGAGAAAATTAGAAGGGCTGAAGCCCAGCTGGAGCTCAGTCGGGCTACTGCTGTTAAAGACAATAAAAAAATGCTTTTATAAATACATAAACAAGAAAAGGAGGACTAAGGAGAATCTCTATCCTTTATTTGATGTGGGGGGAAACATAGGGATGATGGATGAGGAAAAGGCTGAGGTACTTCATGCCTTCTTTGCCTCAGTCGTTAGCGGTAAGATCAGTTGTTCTCTGGGCACCCAACCCTCTGACCTGGTAGATAGGGGCAGGGAGCAGAACAAAGCCCTCATAATCCACAAGGAAATGGTTAGTGACCTGCTACACCACTTAGACGTACACAAGTCTACGGAGCCAGATGGGATCCACCTAAGTGCACTGAGGGATTTGGCAGAAGTGCTCACCAAGCCACTTTCCATCATTTGGTTGAATTGTCCTAGGATTTGTAAGAGGAAAATTGGGGGGAAACGGCAGTTTAATGACCAAAAGCAGAGAAAGCAAGCAGCCCTCCTCCCCAGAGGATTAAGCTAAGAGTTCCTCACCTGTTTGCTCGTTATGAGGCACAAAACAAGCTGATGTTTTGCAGTGCCAGTCAGTGAGGGCCATTCCTGATGGAGCAGTTGGCTGCTGTGCACGTCTGCCATCCGGCATGCTGCCTGCCACAGGCACAGGAGTGCAGCAGCCCGGAGGGAAAACGAAAAACTGCTGAGTATGGGAAACAGAGTAGAGAACGGAAGAGGGGAGGACCATAATGAAGAAGCAGAAGGACAGAGATACCTTGTATAAATGATGGTTGGACTTTATGATCTTGAAGGTCTTTTCCAACCCAGTTGATTCTGTCATTCTGTGATTTATCAGCAGTCCTGGCTATCACGGGAGGTTTCAATCAACTGGCGGCTTGCGAANTGTGACACCCATCTACAAGAAAGTCTGGAAGGAGGAACCGGGGAACTATAGGCCTGTTCAGTGCCAGGGAAGGTTATGGAGCAGATCATCTTGAGTGCCATCACACAGCACACACAGGACAATCAGGTGATCAGGTCCAGTCAGCACGGGTTTATGAAGGGCAGGTCGTGCTTGACTAACCAGATCTCCTTCTGCTACAAGGTCACCCACTTAGTGAATGAGGGAAAGGCTGTGGATGTGGTCTACCTAGACTTCAGTAAGGCTTTTGACACTGTTTCCCACAGCATTCTCCTGCAGAAGCTGGCTGCTCATGGCTTGGACGGGCATATGTTTCAGTGGGTTAAAAACTGGTTGGGTGGCTGGGCCCAAAGAGTCGTGGTGAATGGAGTCAAATCCAGCTGGAGGCCAGTCACTAGTGGTGTCCCCCAGGGCTCAGTATTGGAGCCAGTTATCTTTAATATCTTTATCAATGATCTGGACAAGGTAATAGAGTGCACCCTCAGTAAGTTCACAGACAACACCACGTTAGGCAGGAGTGTTGATCTGCTCGAGGGTAGGAAGGCTCTGCAGAGGGATCTGGATAGGCTGGACAGACGTGCCGAGTCCAACGGTATGAGGTTCAACAAGGCAAAGGGTCGGGTCCTGCACTTGGGGCACAACAACACCGTGCAACACTACAGGCTGGGGGAAGAGTGGCTGGAAAGCTGCCTGGCGGAAAGGGACCTGGGGGTACTGGTCAATAGCCAGCTGAATATGAGCCAGCAGTGTGCTCAGGTGGCCAAGAAGGCCAAGAGCATCCTGGCTTGTATCATCAATAGTGTGGCCAGCAGGACTAGGGAAGTGATTGTCCCTCTGTACTTGGCTCTGGTGAGGCCTCACCTCGAATAATCTGTTCAGTTTTGGGCCCCTCCCTGCAAGAAAGACATCAAGGTGCTGGAGGGTGTCCAAAGAAGGGCAACGAAGCTGGTGAAGGATCTGGAGAACAAGTCCTATGAGGATTCGCTGAGGGTGCTGGGGTTGTTTAGCCCGGGGAAAAGGAGGCTCAGGAGAGACCTTATCACTTTATACAACTACGTTTAAGGAGGCTGTAGCAAGGTGGGGACCGATCTCTTCTCCCAAGCAGCAAGCGATAAGACAAGAGGAAATGGCTTGAAGTTGCACCAGGAGAGGTTTAGGTTGGATATTAGGAAAAAACTCTTCACTGAAAGGGTTGTGAAGTGTTGGAACAGGCTGTCCAGGGAAGCAGTTGAGTCACCATCCCTGACGGTATTCAAGAAGTGTGTAGATGTGCTGCTTATTGACATGGTTTAGTAGTAGACTTGGCAGTGCTAGGTTAATGGTTAGACTAAACGATCTTAGAGGTCTTTTCCAGGCTAAATGATTCTATGATTCTATGATTCTTCCAACAGAGATGTTTGGGGTAGGAGGTGTTTTTCATACCAGAGGCGGGAGAGTATAGGTTTGGCTCTGGTCTCAGCTGTAACTATTTCTCTTTCCACCCGCTAGTGCCACAGCATATCAGACTCTAGGCAGATTAGCTTACAGGTGCCTTCAGAAAACAGTCCTGACAAAATGGTGCTGTTAAACAAGGGCATCCACAGCCATTTTTCTGTCCTCCCTGGGCTGTGTTGTCAGTGAAGCATTTATGCAGCAGACAAACCTGACCAGCCCTAACCATTGCAGGGACCCACAGATCTATCCTAGTCTGTTGTTCTCCCTTTCTATCATTTTAGAGAAGCAATGAATCTCTCCTGAAGAGGAAATATTGCTTATTCTGGTCTTGTCTGCTCTGCCATAAATTCCCAAGTATCTTTTCATTCTTCTCACTTTATGTCTCAGAAATGGATGCTTCTAGAGAAGGAAGTGACAAAAAGTATGAATTGTAAGCCAGGCAACAGAAGGTTACAGGGATGTGTGTCTCTGTATGCAGAGAGGCTTCTGTGAAGAGGAGGCTTTGCCTCACCTCTAGTGCAGTCCTCAGCAGAGAAGCTGGCCTAAGAGATCTGGTCAGTCTGAAAGAGAAGCTGGCAGAAAAAAATGTAGTGGGTAAAAAGTAGTAGGTATCGCTAAAGATTCTATGTCAGTGAAGGTGTAATCATTGATGTGGGAGTATTGGCTTTCTGGGTAGCTGGCTTAGGTACCTTTTTTTTTTTTTTTTTTTTTTTTTGGAGTTGCCAGTCCCAACATGCAAAAAATTATTTTGTGGAACTTTGTTTTGTTTAGAGCCAAGAGTTGCTCTGTCATTGATCTGCTGATACTGTTAATTTGGAGGACTTAGGAGAACAGGTCTCCAGCTGGAAAAGACCTCAGTTTTTGCAAACCTCTCACTGGCTTAGGGGCCCAGCCAGTCATGGCCTGATTCTTCCTGACCTGGCTTCAGAAGTCCTTAAAGCAAAAGAGCTCCCTCAGGAAAGTGGCTTGTGTGGCTGAAATGTCAGTGCAAAGCCCTGAGGCCCTGGGGAAGAGAGGCTTATTCTTCAAGAAAGGAAAACAAAGATGTTTAGTACTGGACTAAAATAAAGGTTGCAGACTTCTGATTCACGGAAGTTTTTAACACTTGTCCTGTTTCCTGACTTGGTCCCTGGGTCCCTGGCTTTCCTCTTAAATTCAGCCTCTTTTCCCTATGAGCACAGTACTTTCTTTGCTTCTGGTAATATCCTTGAGTGCTGCTCAATTGTGCCAAGTCTGGGCTCTAGGGCACATCCCAGGGAGATGAAGGTGTCCTTACAGTAACATAAGAGGAAGGGAGAGGCCATGTCTTCTTATGCTTAGACAAGTAGCTGGGCTGACTCTCCTGCTCCAGGTGCCTACCTATTATAATACAGTCCAACACTGCAAACAAAAAAAATACTGGTCATTCAGACTTCCCTACTCTGGCCCACGTTTCTTTCTTCCCATCCATCATCCTTACAAATGCTTCTAAATAAGGGGAAGAGGCACTTTTACTCTATGAGTTGGTGGGAGAGGGTATATTTGACTTAAAAGTGAGTAACTGCAAAGCCTTCCCAGGCAAACAACACTGGTGGGATAAAAGTCAAGGCTGTGTGTGTCCCATGCATAAAACTAAGGCACTCTCAAGAAGTATTAAGGATTTGTGGTGTAGATTTATACAAGGATTTCCAGTCTGGTGTGTTATCTTAAGAGTGCTTTTAAAAAAAAAGAGTTGATGTAGTTGCTTGAAGGTGATTTGCACTGGAAGGAAGAGCAAGCTCAAATTCAGTGACTTCTGTAAAGAGATGGTGAGCCAATGAACTGCTTCCTGACTTTTTTTGTTTCCTTTTGTGTTCAGGGAAGCAGGAGATCATTTGCATTCTTCGAAATAAGGAGCATTAAATGAAAGAAATATCTGTCATCGCCTTCTTCTCTTTACAGCAAAAACTGTGGAAGCCTTGAAAATTCACTAACCATTTGGGTCAAAGGGGAAGCACTATGGAAGACAGTAATAGTGATCTTTAATGAGGAGTCAGTCATCAACGCAGTTAATAACCAGCTTTTTGAAGGGTTAGCATCATTGGAATTTTCTCCTAACAAGCCTGTCATTGACTGCTGGCATAAATTAATCTCTTAAATCCTGTTCAGTGGAAGTGATCTATGGCCTTCTGCAGCATGTTAGGAAGTTAAAGCTGAGCTTGATAGATTTGGCGTTTGCATTTACTTCTTTTAATCAGCTCAATGCCCATCAAGGCAAAGAAAATTGTGCGGGTTTGTGTATTTAAAATACTGACTGCAGAGAAAGCCACGAAGAGATTGGAAGGCTCAGAAGTCTTCATTTTTCATCTCTGTGTGCCAGTAGAGTTCTTGACCAGCTGTAGTACAAATTAAGTTGGACAAAGAGATGTTTATTCCTGGTGTGTTATGCTGTTGTTTGTCCACGCATGGAACAGCAGCTCTCAGTGAGAACATGAGCTTTCAGATAGCTACATCGTTTAAAAATAAGTAAATAAATAAAATTAAATTCTGTAGTCATGCACTAAAAGATTAAATTATAAACTCTGCCATATTACAAGCATATTGTGAGACTGCAATGTTTCAGTTATGTCTTTACTGCAAAAATTAAAGGATAGACATCTTATTACACCAGCTGGGCTGGTGTATGGATTTATGTCTGTAGAGATTAGCATCAGAAAGGAAGGCTTGTATTGCAAGATCAGTAATTTCATTGAATCTGGGTGGAACTAAGTGTTTGGTTTAGGCTTTCCATGAATTGGACATGATGAGCTTTAAAGTTTCCAAAACAGAAAGCTGATTATGAAAACAATCCTTAGTTCATAGATCTAGACCATCAGAATGAACATTTTGAATATGACCGCTACTTTCGCTTAACATTCTTTACCTCACTAAAATCTGAATGAAAATATAATTGGTAAAGGATTAGTATACTGAATTACGTCTAATTTTTTCAGCATATAAGTCACTGAAATCTTTGAAACAAACAGCCATTACAGTGCGCTAAAAACATTTCTTTTTTTTTTTTTTTTTTAAAGTACCAATCAGGGTCAGGTATTATAGTATTTGATCTGTTTAAGATAGATAGTAGTCTTGGATTAGCTATGGAAAACTAGATCTTGAACTGCAAAAGAATAAGAAGTATGGAGGTCAAATACAATATTAATGTCTTAATCAAAAGGCAGTGGTCACACCACTAAGAAGATCAGAAGAAATCATTTGAAGACTTGGGAAGCAAACTGAGCATTGTCAAATCAGATTAAATGCTCCTAAACCATGGCAACAATAATATTTCCTGTGGGAACTGACCACAGTGATGCTAAATGGGACCAGGATTAATCACATGTGCTTATTTCATGCTTGTAGTGATGGGCAACTTCAGAATTTTCATCATTTCTGTTTGCCTTGGATAAACAGCTGAAAGCTTAAACAACTGTGTGAAGACCATTCAAGTCATTTCAATCTGGAGGAATGAGCTGGAAAGCTTTCAGAAACAGATTTTTCTCATGAGATTTCTGGCATTGCTAGGACTGGTCTTAGGAAAAATGCTTTTAAGAACACTGTTTCATAGTATTTTTCGTCCTATCTAGAAAGTATATGTAGGGAAAGAAATGCACAGATCTACCAGAAACCCAGTTTGGGTTCTAAAGATCTTAAATATTTATGGAATATGATACTATTTGTTTAATTGTTGCTCCTAGGAAGGATGGATTTGAGCTTCTGAGAAGAGTCTTGGCTTGGCTTATGACTGGCTACAGCAGAAACTTCTGGTCAACCATTTCATCGCCTAAGCCATAGAAGCATCTCTTACACTGCTTTAGAGTGTTCGTTGCAAAATGTGTGCTGGTAATCTTTGGTTTCCTCATTTTTTGACTTCACTCTCTGTAATAATTCTATGTGGACAACGATTGAATTTTAGGTGGCTCAATGGTACTGCTGGATCACAATAAAAAATTCACTTCTCAACTCAGAATAAAGTGACCATTGTAAAGGCCATTTTTTATGTCACTTTCACTACTTTTTCTCATCCAGTACTTCTACTCACCATTTATTAATCTAGTAGCATAAAGAGTGTCAGGGCGGGCAGTGTTGCCTAGTACTCAGTTCAGTAACTGGGAGCCAAGTGCCTGGAGTTCTGCACCTGCCTGTGCTGAGGACTCAATATCTTAACACAAAAACTCACTGCTGGATAACACTTTCTCTGTCTACCCTATATTTTTCCACATAAATTGAAAATCCTAAGACTGGGACATTACAGTTTTTAGTTGAATAGGGATGTGTGCTAAGCTTAAAAGTAAAAAGGAAATATTACCAGAAAACAGCATAAAATCAGTCCTCAGTAACAGCAGTAGCTCTTGAGATGTGCCATACTGTTCCCAAACAGACCAACAGTGATTAAGATAGTTCGAACATCTGAGAAGAAAATTGATTTACTAAACAATGAAAAAGAGATAAATTGACAATGATGGGATCTAAGTCACTTCCTAAAGAGAATCTATGGGACTCAAAATTGATGATTAGACAGCTGAGAAAGTTTGTTGGCTAGTTAGAAAACAAGAAAATGGACACTTCTCTAATAGAAAAAGGGTTATTTTGTTATATTTTTCATAGAAAGCCCTCCAGTACAATCAGATGCTGGTTTTGTACAAAATTATCTTCTCAGATCTACACAATATGTGTCTAATCATACTAGATGTAGAGAATTTCTTAACAATAATAGTTGTTATTTAAACATAGGAAGATCATGATATCAGAACAGAGAGTTTCCTTGGAGAACTGCAAATATAAACCAGTCATTTGCATACAAAAGCAATGCAGTCTCACACTTTCTAAGATGTCCAAAAGGGTTAACAACAGTGTTAGTAATTTTATATTTCATAAATTTCTTTTTATATCTTTCCCTCCCTCTTTCTCTGACTTTTTCTTTCCCCTCATTTTCTAATGGTGCAGGGGTAATTCCTCTTCCAGTTTTCCTTTAGTAGAATTTCACAACGGAGTTTCCATGCTCTAAATGTTGGGAATCACCATGAATATTTTTTTTTCCCTAGGGGGATCTTAATGGTGTCAGTAACAATATTAGCCTATCACAACCTTTGTGCTTTGCAATACAACTTATGTCCAGCACCAGTATGCATTCTCCATTTCACTTGGGATCCTAAAATCTTGGAACTGATGTGTCCAGAACTTATGTCCAGTATCTACTTTTCATGTAGTCCTTGTCCAAAAATCTAAATACAGACAGACAAAATAGTTTTTTACCCACCTGAAGAAGAAGCAATGATTAGCAAAAGCCAAATCAACAAATGTGAAACGTGTAAGGACCGTTTTATGCTAAAGTTGGCTAAAGTGCAGTAACATTACAACAGAACTGTAGCGGGGGTGGGAAATCAATGGAAGAGGGCTAAAAGTACTCTTGCTGACAGAAGGGGCTTCTAGCTTATTACTCCTATGAACTGAAGAGGGAGGGACTGATTTGGATTTTGCTTCTATATGAAAACTATTTTAGCATAAATGAGTTTTTTTGTTGATTTGGAAGTGAAACTTGGATATAAGAAAATCAGAAAGACATAAAGAAATTATAGGGGAGGAGAAAAGTGCTTGGAGAAGATGAGGATGTAAACTGAGGAGCACATAATGTACATGTCATTGCATGTAGTTTGACACATGCTATTATTTAGTTCTAGCGTTTTAACCATATGCTTGCAGGAATGTTAACCTTCTTTGAAAGAAAGCAAAACTTCCACGCCACAACCATCTTTTTCAAGACCAAGGAAACCTGATTTCTGTTGTTGTTATTGTTGTTGTTGTTGTTTTGTTTATTTTTTTTTTACTTTTTGCACCGGATGCTGCAGACAACTTGTGTGACATACATTATGATTTAATGATGCTCTAAAATTGCAGAGCAGCCAGTGAAACCCTTAGCTTGCCACCATAATCAAGAATAAATAAAAAGGCAAATCAGTGAAAAAGTACTAATTATGTTAGGTAGTACAGATTTCTAATAGTTCAGAAGGCTTGATAATTACATTTAAAATTATGCCTCTCATGTAGGAGTTGGTTTTGAAAAAAAACCACCACTAACATCTTCCATCAGAACAAATGATTAAGGTTTTGCTTTTTTAACTTGTCTTTGCATATACACGTAACTGTTAGCTACCTTTTGTGGAGGCAGGCTGCAGACTGTTTTCAGATTCTGGTTTAGAAGTCTAATATCTAAGTTAATGGAGCCTCTGCTCTAGAAATAAAGCACAAATGTGTCCCACATTTCCAGTTTATCATATGTGTCTGGTTTTTATATTAATATACGATATTTGTTTTCCTAAGGTTTTTTTTTGTTGCTGTTGTTGTTGTTTTTCAGTATGTGGCTTTCTTCCCTCATGATTCAGTCAGTCTGATCTCTTGCGGGATTTAAAGCATGGAATAGATACCCTCCCTCAGCATCTCCATGGAAGTGGAGACAGGAGGAGGAAAGGATGCAGACGTAGAGGTATTGCTGGACCAGGCAACACAGAGCAGGGGTGAACAGATATGTGGAAGATATGAGGACCAGGCAACACAGAGCAGGGCAAGAAGTGTTTGCAAAATACAGTGCTAGTATTTGTGTCTAATAATCTTGTTTCTCACTGCATGAATCTAGAATGCTAATACTTGATGATATCTATAGATCACTCACCACTAATCAAAGACTAATTAGTACTTCCAAATTTCTTTAGCAACAAGGTAATTCTATTGTTTTCAGTTTATCTACTTCATGCTGACAAGGAGATATCAGAGAACCATGACACAAAGGTAGAAATATGTGCCTTGAAATAAAAATGTTACCAGGAATCACATTAAAAAGGGATTTAAAATATGGGCTTTTATGCTACAAATTATTACTATTTCCATAGAAAAATGCAAGTGCATGTTGCAAGTGCATTGCAAATGCAGTGCACAAGTACATTAAAAATAGGCTACAGTGAGATAAAGAAAATAATTGAAACTATGGCTATGTCAATAAGTTTTGCATGACTAGGTGGTAAGTTGTCTCAGTTTTAATTCAACAAGGATTTCAGCAGAAGTGGAAAGTGCTGCCTTTGACAAAAGAAAGAAGTATCAGGTTCAAAGGACATGTAACATGAATGGAAATACATGGGGTTAAATTTCAATTTCCTTGATCGGGTAGTAGGTTACAAAATTTAGGTGGATTTTCCTGTTTCTTTTAGGCAAAAGGAAGGTGAAAACTTGTTATGAAGAACCAGGAAGATGGGCTGAAGAATGAAGAAGAAATGCCAGAAACAGACAAGATTGAATGGAGACCATGAACTTATTTTGATGTTCTTTTCATTCTTAGTAAAGGCAGGCTATGTAATGTGGACAGCTGGACAGTGTTTACAAGTCAGATTGATAAATGCATTTGTTCAGACATATTTATAGTCAAAAATCATTAGGATAAAGAGTATCCATGAATATATAGGAAATATTACATATGTATGCAGATTAACTAAAGCAAACACTGGAATTACTTAAGTTTTACAGAAGAAAATGGGTTATAGATCAAATTTCTGAGAAGAAATCTTGAGCAAGAGAGAGAGGAGAAGGCACAAAGCTGCTACAATATTGACATACCAGCTTTCAAAAGGAACTGAGAATCAGGCTGTTTGCCAACACAAAGATCTGTAGGAACAGCAGACAGAAGAGAGGTATTTAAAAAAATCAGGAATTCTAATCTGACTTGTATTTATCACAATAAAGTCACTGAGAAACATTACTACAAAATTACTTGGCAGACTTGACATTCCCCAACTATGTCATGAATGAGGCTAAGACCCTAGAGGAATTGCTCACATGCACTTAAATAGAAAAGGCTGTTCAGAGCTCAAGAGCTGGTCCAAGGCCAGGAGGCTTTATGACAGTGGCTTAAGACTCTAAAAGAGGAGATGACTCCTGTTCTGGAAAGAGTGTTCACGGATACCAATAAACAGGCAATATTGGCCCCTACTGGAAAAAATGGGTTGCTGTACATCTTCTAGTGCCTCATCCACAACTCATTTGGTCTATGAAGAGACTCATCTGGACTAAGAGAAGCTCGTTGAGTGATGCTAAGGAACTTCATGCATTTAGGTAGTATATCTCAGAAACTTTGATGTTTATTGGGTATGATTTAAAACAAATCAGAGGTTTTCTTCATCTGATTTCAAAAGGCAAACTGACTGTTGAAGATGAGCCAGCAGGCAGGTATGTAAAAGTTTAAAACAGATGTCGAAATCTACATGCTTTATCTGGCCAAAAGAACAAGTGAAGTTGCTTCTGTCTCTTGATTTTAATTTTGCTGAATAAATTATTTCTTTGATTAACAGTGTAACTCTGAAGTTGGCCTCCAGTGTAAAAAGTAAAAGGCACATGAACTGTGATTTCACTGCACTTTTGCACCATGGTAACCCTACAGAATTCAGAAAAGGAATTTAGCTGAGTTACTTTGTTTCTGTGCTTGTTAATAAAGCAGCAATGCAGATATTAATGAATGGACAATTAACTGCTGACTAAATTTGAAGCACAGAGAATTTCTATGGCCAAAAATATATAATTGAAAACTTGATAGTAAGGCTTTTAGTTATGCAATTCCTGTATTAGTTTTACAGATAAAGCCTTATTAGTTTTTTGCAACCATACAAACTACAAGATATAGCTGGGAAACAGATGGTCATATGCATGAACTAAACCTTTCATCCTTGCATTCAGGTCCCTTCCCAGTGCCATTCAATACAGCCATAGCTGAGATACACAGTTTCATTGTAAATCTTATATTAGTTTTCCATTTGAAGCAGGTACAAATACACTAAAAATTATTTTTCTCAATTATATCAAGAAATAGAAGTTTCAGTGCATCTTGTCAAATGTGAGACTGTTGATAAATGAAAACAGTAATTCTGCAGAATCTAGTTTTTTTGTGGTCATGACAAAAACAGCATATCCTCATTGTAACACTCCAGAACTTACCAAAACAATGAACATTATTAAAAGAAGTACCTTAATGTGTTTTCTTGAGCTTTCCTCAAATCTGTTCTCTGAGACAAGACTGCACCCATTTCTCATGCGTATAATGATGTTCCTCCCTGTGGAGTACAGTATGTGCGTGCCATGTGCTCACAGGATTTACTGCACTGAGTCATGCACAATGGTCTTGGATTCAAGCTGGCTTTACTTCTGGACAGCTGGAAGCAAAACAAGTACAAACTGATCTGCAAAAGCTTGTGCAGACAAACCCTCTACTCAGCATTGGTGAGGCCACACCTGGAGTACTGTGTCCAGTTCTGGCTCCCCATTACAAGAGAGACCTGGACATGCTGGAAGGGGTCCAACACAGGGCCACAAAGATAACAAATGGACTGGAGCACGTCTCCTATGAGGAAAGGCTGAGAGAGCTGGGACTGTTCAGCCTGGAAGGAAGGAGGCTCAGGGGCGATCTTACCAATGTGTGTAAATACCTGAAGGGAGGGTGCAAAGATGGAGCCAGGCTCTTTTCTGTGGTGCCCAGAGCCAGGACAAGAGGCAATGGGCACAAACTGGAACACAAGAGGAACATCTAAACATCAGGAAGCACTTCTGTGCTGTGCGGGTGATGGATCACTGGCACAGGTTGCCCAGAGAGGTTGTGGAGTCTCCGTCTTTGGAGATCTTCAAAAGCCTCCTGGACATGGTCCTGGGCAACCTGCTCTGGATGGCCCTGCTTGAGCAGGGGGTTGGACTAGATGACCTCCAGAGGTCCCTTCTAACCTCAACCTTTCTGTGATTTTGTGATTTAAAGCCTCTTATAAAAAATGAGTAAATCCATCTATGAACTTCACAGAGATGCTTCAATATTCTGAGGTCTTTATTTTAACTGAGACAGTAGTTGAAAAATACTCATGATTTGCAATAGCAAACAGAGAAAGCAGTGGGTGTTAAAAAAAGCCTCTGTAAAGCACAGGCAAGACAAAAATGTATATTACTTCATAATCTCCTATTCTTCCAAGGCCTTAAAATTAGAAAAATCAGAGAGAAATTTAGGTATACAGCATTGTCCTTAATTTAGGGAAAGGTGGACTGTTTCTTGAGAAACTTCATGACGTATTACTATTTCCATTAATGAACCACATTTTAAAGTTTGTGTCTAGGAGAATTAAGGGAATGATATACAGGATTTTTATATCTAAACTATTAAAATCATCTCATGTTGCTTAAACATTTTGGCAGCATGTTTAGCAGAAGTTCCAATATACTGACACACAGAGTCACAGAGACATTTTGGAGCCCAGGCTCTCAAGGGATTCAGTGGGACTTAAGCGCCTAAAAGCCTTTTTGAATCTCAGTCATACACCAGATATAATATAATACATTTGCTATGTTTAATTTTTTTATCAGCTTTGAAGTATAGAATCGAGTACTTACAAGAGTGACAATTAACTTGAATTTTTTTTTTTTTTTGCAATAATGGAAAAGCATAACAAATGAAATTTAGAGATTTACATGGTTTAAATAGGCCCAAAATTAAGACTTTACAACCTTTGTTGGCCTAACATATTGTGCAAATACCTTAAACACACTTAGAACCTTAACTTTGAACATTTGAGCTTGATAGTTTTCTCCACCTCTATCAAGAATTCCCCATATTTCATGACCCACACGTGATGGATGAGATACTCCAGCTCACGGCAGCTGAGTACCTCCAACAGTTTGCTTCTTTGATCTTTGTTTCTAACTCATTGGTGCATTGCTTTTGTCTCAGAGTTTTCTTTGGGCTTCTTAACAGTTTTAACTGGGATTATTCTTTCTCTTCTGCTTATTTTCAAAATACAGAATCAGCTAAAGGAGAGTCACATGGTGCTTGTTAAATGTCTGTTGCCAATGGACTTTTAGTTGATTGTTCTGCAAATTATCCTGTCTATAATTTGTTTCACCTTTGTTTCAGCTTCAAGAAGAATGTTGGCTTTGAATTAGGATACTGTTAAATCCACACAAGTATTTTCTTACTAGATACCTTGTTTTCCAGGTGTCATATTCAGAAACAAACCTAAATATATTCTCTGTGCTATTTGTGATCATGCCTGCAGTTCCTGGGACTGCACCTCAGCTGTTTGGGTAGCAGTAGATTACAGTCTTCAGTCTCCCCAGACACAGACCGCTATCAGGCATTCGTTCAAGTCTCTACTTAAAGCACTTGGGTTCAGAAACCTTCAATACTTGTATTATTACCTTCAGTTACTGGCGGCCAAAAAGATGCAACAACTAAAAGGAGGATTGCATGGCTCCTTCTGGATCCTGAAGCCAGTTGCTGTGGTACAGTCAAGCAAAGGAGGAGTTAGTTGAGTGTGTATTTCAACAGGGTCTCAGAATTTTATTACAGATGCAGCTCTCAGTAGTTCACAGCTCAAGACAGACTTGGAGCGGGGCAAGGGGGAGCTGATGGATTTCAGACTCTGTGTCTTGTGGAGGTCTGACCCCCAGGCACATTGGCAAAAACATTTCAAAACTTTAATTATTCAGACCTCATTGCTTCAGTACTGTACAATAAAATAGTATCTGATAAATGGTGTACATTTGCACAAAAGACTTGAATTAAGAGAGATGAATGTTAGCATTTCCTACTTATTTTAACTATATAATCACAAAGCTTTTTTCAGTGTAGTCAGTCTTCCCTTAGAAAGTAACTTTTGCTGTCCCAGAAGAGCAATATACTGTTATTCTCATCTAAGATTAGCTTAAGAATATTGAAAAGGAGTAGCCTGTCCCAGCTCTGTTACCAATGAACCCTATGCTCTCCAGCACACTGATGACTGGTTGAAATCAAGACATCATCAGTGCCTGAGACAGTGCAGCTTTCCTGACCCTCGCTACATACTCTCCCCTGCTATGGCTGAGCAAAACGCTGCTCTCTTTTGTTGCTGCACCAGCTCAGGCCAGTCAGACCCTACATTTTCACCTCTGTCTCCTACCTTACTTGGCTCTACCTGGGGTAAAACAGGTAGCTTTAAAAGCAAAACAAACCAACAACAACAGAAAATGACTTCTTACTCTAACAGCTGAACAATTTTCCTATTCTTGTGAAATAAAACGAAATATATCCTTTTGACGAGAAGCAGACTTTGATGTTTTTGGCACAATAGATGAAAGGTTTGGTGAGTATAAGCCCCTAGAAATACAAGCCTAGAATGAATATTTTGTGTCATTATCGCTGTATATTTGTTAATTTGCAACCACATACAAGCCTGTGACAGTCACAAGGGAAATGCAGTATCTGAATTGCTATAGCTCTCAGCTGCTTTGGCTGTATTAGCTAGTGTTAAAGCACCCCCCATGAAGACTTTAAAACCCTTCCTCAAGTAAAATTCAGGTGTAGGAATGTCTACAGCTTTCCACCAAAGGTGCCTTTCCTTGCCAAATTCCTGGGGGAATATGTGTGTCAAGTACCCACAAAGCCAAAGACCCAGATTCATTATTGTTATCTACTAGGTCACATGCGTCTAGTTTTCCTCTCTGCTGTATCTACACACACGTTAATGAAATCATAGAAAGGAGCCATACATAACTTCCATGCTCCCATTATTTCAAATTTCCTACTGAAAAATAAATTTTCTCCCTTTTCAAACTTAACCTTGTGTGGGACCGCTCGCCATTAGTATCTTCTGTCTACTTTGCTCTTGCTAGTTCCTGCTGCTCTCTTTATGGTCAGGAAAATATTCTGTTTTGAAAAATAAAACAAAATTATATGTTCTTAGCTCATATTTTGTCTTCAGATTCTCCAACAAAATTTTATAACTGTGTAACAAAAAAAGGCAGGAGACTTCGACTCTAAAAATTTTTCAGCCAGTTTTCAGACAATCAAAGGGTGATACTAATTAGATCAGATAGACTCTCTAACACTGTCATGTTAACATATCTTTCTAATTTGATTCAAGAACATAATTTAACTGCGGAACTAAGATCTAAACAAAATCCTTTAGATTTTTCTGTTGGGTATGTGTGTTTCTGTATCACTGTTACTTCTCCACTTCAGGAAAAAAAAAAGGAGTTTCCTCTTATATTCATATCTTTTATCTGTAGAGTGTGGATCTTACTGTTCATCTAATCCTTTTCATACTTGCAGAATAGTGTAATGTCCCTTAGCGGTAAACTGAAGGCTCTTTTTCTTTCTGGTGAGAATGATAAATACTTCATTTAGAAATAGGGGGTTTTGTTTTGTTTGTTTGTTTGTTTCTATTGGAGAACTTGGGTGTAACTCCACAAAGTCCAACAAATTTTCAGTATCTTCTAGGCCGCATTGACACACTAACAAGATTCATAAATGCTAAAAAAATCAAGTGATAAGACTTTAAAAATTGCTGAGGTTTCCCTCTTGTAAACTAATTACTATAATTATTTCCCCACAATTACTTCTCCTTTGCTTGCAATGACCTGCAGAAAATCTTTTTGTTTCTGTATACGGTTACAGGTAGAGGTACATTCTGATTGTTACCATTGTATGCTAAAAAAAAAAAAAAAAAAAAAACACCTGATGAGCCTAANATGTATATATGGGCTGACTTTCTTGTGGTCTTAAGGTTGTCATTTATACCTATGATCAAACACCAAATGAAAACTTTAAATAGTTATTCCATGTGAAAAGTAATGGAAAATGAGATCTATACTTGCTTACATTAACAGGAACCAATGTCCTAAATCAGGTAGTATGACCCAGTTGTGGAAATTGTTTTTATGTTCACACTTAAGTCACTGTGATCTAAACGTATGCCTGAACTTGAGTGTGCAGATGTGCTTTAATTTATTTATAAATGGAGATGTTTTTGTGTATACGTATTCATGCATATATGCACACATGCATGTATCTGTGAATATCTATATGTGTATCTATCTACAGATTAAAAACCCGGACTTTCACAATGCTAAGCACGAAGAACACATCACATCACTGATACTGAAAAACTATTTCAGTTTTGGGGAAGGGCTTAATATATCGCCTGAAGGGCAGCTCCATGTGCTCATCTCTACCACAGCCTGAAAACCATTGGCAAGGGAATTTACCTGTAACTGGGGCATTGCTTTTCCAAAGGTTGTGCCTCTGAGCCTAATGTCATCATCTGTGATTACTCGATTATTTAGGGAGGGCCCTGGAGCTCAAGGGCATGGCAAAGGCCAGGAGTAATCATTTTCTGTCTGTTTAATCTTTACTGAGTCAAACTTTCAAAGGGAAGGAAACGCACGTAAGCCCCATTACCCAGAGTCTCCTCTTCGTCTCCATTTGCCTCTGCACATATTGACCCAGTGCAATGACAGATTAATGGTGACATTAAATGAGGTATTAAACTTAATCTTCTTTACTTGATGTAGCAAAAGTTCCCTTTCCAAATCGCCTTTCTTTAATTTTTGCTTCATGATTGTCGTTTTTCATTCGCTGATTTTATTCATGCTAGACTAGGCCAGCGACCTAAAACTGCCAATTGAAAAGTGAAATGCTAATCACATTTCTTCAATTGAAAGCATCAGTGTAAGAGCTTCCCATGCATTATTTACATTAATTATTTTCTGTCTCAAGTATTCTCCTGCTTCCTCCTAAATCAGTTCAAACAAAACCAATAAAATGGCTTATTTCAACTCTAAATGTTTATTACAGTCCTTCTTATTGACAAAATCCATCTTAAAATTGTTTATTCTTTGTCTTACAAAAAGGGCTTTCTGACTTTAGGAGGCCACATCACTTTGTTACTGGATGGAGTTATTAGCCATTTAAGAGCTTTCTTTCAAGATGTTCTTGTAGTCTTTTCTCTCCTTATAACATACTAACATTCCTAGGCTAATTTCTCAGCTCTAGGACAATTATTATGTGATGTCCTGATTCTGATTCTGTTGGATATTTTGTGTACTCAATTCCTACTGATAGAACTGTTCGCTGATACTCAGTTTATTATAGCACTTGCCAAAACCCCAGAGGCTCAAGTCCAGGGTATACACACAGTCCTTATTGTATAAGCTTTCTAACATTGACTATGCCCTTTGCTTTCAAGTGTGTTTTAGTCCTGATTTTTTTAAATTTTCAGTGCTTCACTATACCATGAAACTTTATCTGCAGAAACTCAGTATAGCTATTAGAATATTTTTATTTAACATATCACAAGCTGACTGCTGCTTGCTTCTGACTGTGATACTAGCTTTTAGTGACCTCATCTTATTTTATGCACAAGCGTAGTGCCAAATCATTCTTTATGGAAGCATGCAATTTATGTTAAATGAACCATATTTTAGTAGATCTACATTTACTTTATCAAATACCAGTGAAAGGCAGCAGCTTATATGTACCTAGCTGCTGAAATAAAATAAACCAAAGAATTCAATAAAGCAAAGATATTTCAAGGAGGATATTAGAACAGATTTTGGAAGCATCAATCATTCAGTGCTGTAAACATGAAAGGGCTTATTCTTTGATTCTTTGATTCTTTGTGTAATCCAGTGTGGTGGTTTTACCCAGCTAAACAGGCGACCTCCACCACAACCGCTCGCTCACTCCCCCTCCTCAAAGAAACAGGGGGAGAAAATATGATGGACAAGGGCTCAAGGATTGAGATAAGGACAAGCAGGTTACTCACTAATTATCGTCACGGGCAAAACAGACTCAACATAGGGAGATTAATATAATTTATTACTGTCACTAGCAGACTAGAGCAATGAGAAACTAAAAGCAAACTAAAAACACCTTCACCCCCCATCCACCCTCTTCTACCTCCTCCCCCTGAGCGGCGCAGGGGAATGGGGAATGGGGGCTGCGGTCAGCCCATATCACTTCGTCTCTGCCGCTCCTTCATGGTCGCTCTCTGCCCCTGCTCCAGCGTGGGGTCCCTCCCACGGGATGCCATCCTTCCCGAACGGGTCCTGCGTGGGCTTCCCACAGGCTGCAGCTCTTCAAGAGCTGCTCCAACATGGGTCCGTACCA
>VXAL01018541.1:34803-50925 GCA_013399475.1 Chauna torquata
TTTTCCTTTTCCTCTTCCTTTTCCTTTTCCTCTTCCTTTTCCTTTTCCTCTTTCTTTTCCTTTTCCTCTTTCTTTTCCTTTTCTATATAGATACATTTCCAAAAAGTGTATTTTAAAACTAGAAATTATAAACAGATAAAGCTGCCTGCTGGTTTGCTCACCAGTGCCATGACCATTATGTGAACCTATTTTATTTTCAGTGAAATATTTGATAGGTTATTAACAACATTCTCTGGAAAGCTAAGCTGGAGATTGTCTTGTATTCGTTGACTGAAGCTACTACCTTCAATTGCCAAAGCATACAAATGAGAGAATATCCAAAGGATTTTTTTTTTTTCCCTGTTGATATCTCTTAAAAAGAAAAGTTAAAATGAAGCCAGATAATACAGGAGGAAAAATGCTGCATTATATCAGGATTATGAGCACTGGAAAACTCACCTAGTATGGATGTTTGTTGTACTGTGTGTATATTTATCTTTAGGTCATGAGTTATGGTTGTTCTTTTTTAAATTATTTTAAATATCATCTGAACTCCGTAGAGAACAGCAAGAAATAGAAATCCCATGTTCATTTTCCTTTTCTTCTGTTTTAAAATACTAATATATGTCAGGGTAAAAAAAACTGAAACTTTTCCTATGCAGTTGTGTAAAGCCTTGCCCAAAGTACGTTCCGTATGGTTGAAGATCTTTCAGAACAATCCTTTTTCTGATATTAAGCATTATTATATAAATTGGTTTGAACTATCTCTGTTTTTACTTCTGATCTGGTACTTTTGGTCCATTTTCCAAAGGAAATCGGAGTTAAACATTTACATTATTGGTCTCTTGTCCTTTTCTTTCCTTCCCTTTCTTCCCCAGATTGCAAGCATTGACAAATTTGCAATACGTTTGACCTGCTGGCACAGGTTACAAAGATGCTATATTTTTAAAACTATTGTGAGGCCGAGTCATAAATAAGGAGAGAAAATACAAGAGAGACTTTAGCATCATAGTTAAGGAAGTGGTGCAGCGGGAGCTCACCTCTGTGAGACAGGGAAGTAGCCAGGCTCAGAGGGTTACTACTCAAAGTACTTTTATTTATATTCAGTGAATCACATAGGTCAACATTCTCTAATGAAGATGAAATAAATGTGAGATTAGAAGATGATGAACTATATGAACCTACAACCCACTCAAGTTACTCAGTTCTTCTGCTCAATTTACACTTTCCTTAACTCTTTGCCTTGCTTTTAGTACCACTGAGCTTTGTAAACCTGTCAGATCAAATTCTACAAAGATGTTTTGGAACTGTGATGTTACTAAAATTGGCATACAATAAAATCATTTTTACAACTCAGAGCTTACAAGTTGACATTTTTTTGTGGACAGCACCTTTCAAAGTTGGTTAAAATAGCAGGAGCTGATCAGCCAAATGTTAACTAGTTGGAAGGTGGATTTCTGGATACCTCATACTTCATGTTTTTCAGTAGGCTGCAGCCTGTTTTTTCTCCATCAAAGATCTTGGAGAGATTGCTAAATTTTACTATTATACAAACAGTGCTGTTAAATTTACCCCAGCTTTTTCAGTTGGTTAAAATGGCAGTCTTTTGTTGAGACCTATAAGCTCTGAAGTAGGAACCTGAGGGAGAAATTATACTTACTGATTTCCATTCTGAGGTGTTGATTCACAATCATATAGAATCCATTTTATTCAACATTATTAGAAGTCAGTTTTCATGATAAAATATATGAATTGATTTCTTACGGTATATGAGCTTATAAATATACAAATTACAATTGCGTCTTGTTTGTCTGTTTCTCTTTTCTCTATCGGCACTCTTTTACTTAGTGATTAATTTTTGTTATAATATACTATACCACTACCTACTGTCATGCAGTGTATACCCAGAAATTAAGAAATACAGTGGTGAATACTGAGAAGATAATTGCAGAGGTTTGTTAACCTAANAAAGTTTAATTAAGGTAACTCCTTAGTTGGCCCCTACTAATTGAAATTTCATCACAGATTTTTGGACCACTTTAGAGGAATTGTTTTGATTATCACAGCTTTAGAAATAGGTGAAACAAGAATTTTAATCTGTTGGGCACTTACAATAATAGTTCCATACTATTACTTGACCCACTAAAGAGACTCACCAGCTCGACTTCACGTTCTTGCAAGTTCTTCAGTTTTGATTGTTCTTTGTGTAAAATAGCTCATGTTTAATTCCCCATGAAATAAAATTTTACTATTATGGTTGGCTGTGATGAGATTGCAAGGAGAAATAGGGAGTGAAAGGAAAGAAATTGAATTTATTTCCTTGGATGTTGCAATACATCATACCTTCTATCTTTTGCATGACCTAGAGGAAAATAATTTCATGTCAGTCAGCCAGTTCGGGAGGCCTCTGAAAAAGTCTTCACATCAAACAATAGGGAAAAATAACTTACGTGTATAAGTATCAAATAGATCAGAATACCTAGTTCTCTTCACTATGTCTGACAACAGACCCCAAAAAATTACAGTGCCTGTTTGGGAAGGGGACTGGACAAACTGCTCTGTATCAAAGTGTATCTGTATTGTCGTGTGTAGCTATTGCAGAAAACTGATCCTGAGCTTCACAAAATATACATGTATCCAGAACCATGTCTCATGTTACCAAAAATGATTTGGTAACAAAAATAAAGACCACAGGCAGGGAGGGAAGAGTTTGGACTTACACTCTGGAGAAATGCACATCATTAGCAGCACTTGCAGTAGGCTGTATATTATATTCATCCAGCAGATTAAGTGTAATAAGAGGGATGGAAATTGCAGATTAAACTGTAAAACAATTGATTTTGGAGAAGAACTGTAGAGGCATTAACACATGTACTTTAGTCTGTAATCAATATAGTTCAAGATGAAGGAAAGAACAGTAAAGCTGAAGACATCATCAAGAAAAAGTTCAAGCTGTGTATCCTGCGTCTTTCCTTCTCTGATGGCCTCTCACAACCAAGAGTACACTAACTGTACTGTTAAATTGAGGAAAAGAGTGCTTTTATATGTTTTTTCCTTGCAAACTTTTGTTTCTAATACTTAGCCAAAATGTTTGACCTTAAGATTTGTTGAATATACATGACTCTTACTTTATGATTAAACCATGGCAGTTACTGAAAAAAGTGGGTTGTGATGCAGGGATGCTTCTCACATCGGTTATCCGAGCTGGATACCTTAAACAAAACATTGTGTGCATTTTGGGAGGGACTTTCATCTGAAATATGTTAAAGGGTAGCAGGGGCTTGTAGGTGTTTTCCAGCAAGCACCTTTTTTTGTGATGGCTAGTGTCATCTAGTGCTAGAGTTCCCTCTTCCTGTCGCAGAGCAGTGCCACCACAAGAAAACAGCAAAAAAGTATCATGACTTCCAATTACCTTTTGCCCTTCGTATATTTTATTGTCTTGTTTATACCATTACCATGTATAATGCAAAGCTTTCATGGCTGACAGTTTAAACTGCTACTTTTATTAGCCTTTTTAACCGGTAATGCCCTTGTTCTTTCCAGAAATGTAATGTTTTAAGGCCTTGATACCGTGCATGAGCTGACTTTACTTCTATGTGTGTGTGCATAATTCTGTGTTAAATTCTAGGATACAGTCAGAGCTTTTACATTGATTTCATCTTACAATTAGAGCAAATCTGCTTATTAGCGCTCAATTAAGAGGAGTGCACATCTCTATGTTAGCAGGTGAAACAGGAGCTTGGATCTAAGAGACTTTCAGTTCTGGAGGAAACTCAGACTAAAAATCATTACTTAAGAATACATGAGGTCTTATGAAGAAAGATGAGTTCTGAACACAAAGTAGGATGGTAAGAAATGTGAAGCACTTGGCTAATTCTCTTAATAGCAATATGTTGTCCTAATGTAGTGCTATTAAGCTTTGTAATTCTAATTTCTAACCTCTATTACTTGGAGGATATTCATTTAGATTCATGTGATTGTCTTAGGGAGGAAAAAAAGTTTAAGAATATCTTGCTGATTTTATAGACACATTGCTATGTTTTATGTCTCCTATACAGATTGGTTCCACACAGCAAGCTAGGTCAGGGCAAGAATAAGGATTTTAGAAATATGGAATATATTGTGTGGAAATAAATAACCAAGATTGAATTCTGCACCATTATTTTATAACGTTTTTATGACATAACATCAGCTGCATTTTAATAGTTAACTTTGTTCTGAAACTACTTAGTTTATGTGGTCATAGCTATTGGACTGCAGAAACTGGAATTAGCAGTGGACAAATCAAATGCTGATATAGAAGGAGATAATAACCCACCATAGAATCTCTTGGGAAATATAAAAATAAAATAAACATCGCTTGACACAGCTCAGTAAGTAGAAAGCATTTTATGGTCCGGTAGTTCTTAAAGATCATGATTAAAGACCTGAGTGTTACTGAAAATAATTTGAAGGGAGAAGTGTAATTAGTGTATTATATTCCCAGTTTGATTTTACTTAAAAAAAAAGAAAAAGTTTGACTGCATAATGCTGAGGCTGGGGTTACTCATTGTGAATGTACACTCAAACAAGCCTTATAGCAGAATTAATAATGAACCCCGGTCTGTGCCTTAATTCTCCTCTCTTTAGCCATAACCCAGGCTTTCAAACCACTGATGGATGACTGTTGACCTCATGCCTCTCTTTTCCTGTCCATGGGAAAGCCAGTTGGGTGTGTCTCCTCCGTTCAGCCCCCAGCTTCCATAAAAGTATAAGAAATGAAGGGGGATTACTCTTCACTAGCTTTAGGCAACCACTGCGTTTTGTGTGTATCTGAACTGGTCATCCTTAGCTCCTTTTTTAGTCAGTAACCATGTCATCTGTAGCGTAAGGTAAATCCTGCCCTAAAAGATCCTCTTTCTCTCCATTTTCACTCCAGACTGATTTTGTAGTTAAAATCAGATTCAGATGTCTGTATTTTGTCATCCTCAATCTCTCTCAAGAGCTGTGTCACACTGTCAAGAGTAGACTCCAAACTGCGCTTTGAAGGAGACAGGTTTCATACATCGCCCTAAGAGGCTCCCAACGTGCCTATGTGTATCTTGGAACTGAGAGCTACAAGCTGCCATGTCTGTGCCCACGGCTGAGGGCATGGGGCTTGAGACACTTACCCTGTTTCACGCGTACTTAACCTGCTCAAGGCTTGGAGGTGCCACCGTAGTTTCACAGACCACTAGAAAAGTGAGCTGGAGCCAAGCTGGGGTCTGGTCCCAGTAACTGGATAGACTTGTTCCTCTGAGATGTATCACGACAGAAAGAATGAAATATGAATGTAGCCAATAAGTAGTTAAAGCAGCTTGCTTGTTGATGTAACAGATGTTGTATCTCCATGCAGAACCTGTTCAACTTTGTTTTCAGTAAGGCAAAAATATCTCCGGTTTGCACACTGATACAAGTAACCAGAATTAACGAGGAGCTTGAAGAGAGCTGGAACCAGTTTCCCTGTTCTTTTTAATACTCCCATTCAAGAGAGGAATGACCCTGCAGGTGCTCCTTTAAGACACACAGCTGAAAGGAAATGTGGACATGGGAGGGAAAAGGTGATTTAAACAAAGTACATGGAGAACCTCTGGTGGGAGATACAGCTTTCAGGGTGGGTTTCTCTTCCCTGGTGTCAGAGAGAACAGGCTTGTCCCACTCTTTTGTAGGGTAAATTACTCCCAGGCCGACTGACTGCACTAAAGAAGGACGTTGTATCTGCTTGGAACATATTTGTGAGAGTCAGGTGGATGCCTAGATCAAGATGCAGGTTTCCTATGGCTCTGTCCATTTTATGAAGAGAGGAGAATTACATAAGCCCACTTTTTCTCACTTCCATTCTTTGCCAGACTCCCAAATGAGAAGAAAGAATGAACAGAAATACCTGAACATCTTCAATGTGAAATGCAATAGCTAATGAAAATTTACTGTATGAGGTAATCCATTATGAAGGCATCATTGAAGGAGATTTTTTAATAATAGTAATTTTTGTGAACTACCTTATACAATCTTGCCCACTAGTGATGTTTTGAAAGATTGATGGGTAGAAACATTCTGTCAAAATTGCTTTTTTTAGAAAAATGGAGTAAAGCTTAGTTGGTAATTTGAGAATTCGTATTTGCAGAATCTGGCAAATCAGGATCAACATTCACTGGTTAGTAGCAGAGGAAACTATAGTCTCAGCTATTTTACTGCCTTTTATAGTTAAACAGCTGAAGGGGCATACAGTCTGCTAACCATAATTCTTTTCCTGCTGTATCTCATAATGTACAAGTTTATAAGCATTTTTTTTAAAAGTGCTTTAAAAAGATCCCACCCTTACAAGAGATCTGTTCTGTTCATCTGCCTTTGGAGGATGGAGGATTACAGTGCTTGAAGTTCCCTAGAGGCTTCTAAAACATACTGCCAAACTGATAAGCTATAAAGGTTCTGTACTGTTCAGACTATCTAGGAAGCTAGTGTTCAAAGTGTACTTCTTTTTTTTTTGGTGTTTTTTTTTTTTTCGTGAGGACTTGTTCAGCTACTCCTACAGGCTTTGCAGATGTCTCCACAAAGGTTTCCTACTATAGCATCTGCAGGGATTTAATCAAAGGATTACTTTTAAAGTGCTTGTTTAAGTTTGCATGCACATAAGACATCCTTATGATTATTAAAATAACAGGTCCATGAGAGTTTGTCATACTCATGTATTCTTTGTTCTTCGACTAAGTAGAGGCCTTCTAAGTAAACAGTTTAAGTCACAGATCCTAAAACTGAGGGAATGCTTGTGCTTAGAGACAATAGCCTAACGTAAAAGTGTAAAATGTTGGAATGGGGCTCTACTTCTCAACTGCATACTACATAATGGTTTGAGTGCATGGTAACAGATGGAAATGTGTGCTGTAGTACCAAGGAAAGATCTTCCTTCGCTTAAATGTGAGCAGACATGATGAACAAGTACAAATAAACCTCATTTAAACTGTGTTATGGAATCTTTAGAAAGCCCAAAATATTCTTCAGAGAGGTTTCTTGCCACAGAGTTAGTTCCACAGGCTCTATGTAAAAGATAGGTTTGGGCTCATTTAGAAATTCAGCATTCTCCTATAACAAAATATCCACAGTAGAAAATGTATTTCCCTGTTGGTAGGGCTCTCTAGTAAACCATTTACAGAAGCGATATACATCAACAGACTTTGTTATAGTGATACCTATACATAAGAAATAATTTACTACCCTTTCTAAAACTCATAATCAGACCCATCGGGTAAGTGAAGCTCTAAAATTCCTAAAAAACAAGAAAGGACTTTAAAACCACCTGCAGGTGGTAAATGCAATCAGATGCTCTGTGCAGATTCATCACATAATTCCCCCAAGGAAACAGATGAAATCATTACACTGAGTGGCTGTATCCTTGGAAAGTACTGTTCGTAATTGAACTATTCCAAACACTCTGCCACTAAAAATGCATCCTTCAGATGTCAAATTCTGTTCTGCCAAGGAGTGTACGTGATCCACTGGCAAAAGTCATGGCAGAGTTTAGATGTGACTGAATGGGACATTTGACCAAACTATTTTTCAGTGAATAGTGTGTATTTGTTTATTTACTTACTCTTATAGCTAGGTAACACTACTCAGAACCTCCAGAAATACAGTGTACCCTGTTACAAGGACTTCTCACCTTTCTATCACAAGCAAAAAGATATGAAACAGTAATAGGCCTGGAACCTTGTAACTTTTAGAGAGTAAAAGTGAAGAATGTGAGGACAATCCCAAACCTGAGCCCATTGACCCTTTCACATAAACTAACCAAAGCATTTGCTTGGTTTTCACCTAGAGGATGTTTTGATAAGGCAGAATGGCTAGCAAAAGGAAGGGTCTATGACCACAGCAGTCACTTCAACAATATTCAGGGAAGAAGAATCTAACTGTGATTGGCCACTGTCAATTTTTTGGAGCGCTCACTTGGTGAGGAGATGTTGTTTGTCAGCACTGCTGGTTAATCTCAGCCCAGTTATCAAGCATTTTACTTGGCTGGGGATACCCCATCCCTGCATTTGTCCCAGAACAACATGGTCAGCCAGCAGCTCTGCTGCTCTGCAGCTGTGGATGCTGAGGCTGCCATCAGCTCTTGGGTGGTCTGTTTCCATGAGCTGGAATGACGGCATTTTCCCAAAGCACGTGTGTTCTGATCATTGAAGCTGAATTACTGAAGGGTATAAGTAAACATAATGCAGTTTTGAAAGGTGAAGCTTCTCCTAGTTTCTTTTCTTTCCTTGTTAAGGAAATACTGGCTATCTTCTCCAGTCTCCCAGTGGGTTTCTTGGTTCTGCAACAGCAGTCATTGCATCTGATTCCTGAATTTTTCCACTGGAAATAACTCTGCCCTGACAATTTATCCTCAGGCTCCTAGTTGTTCTGAACATGGGTCTTTGTGCAGTTCGCTTTGCAGCCCCAAAGTATAAAGGCTTACTATAGTATTCTATATGGGTCTGTCACAGAAAGTTTCTTTATGGTAAGACAGTTTAGAAGGGAAGATGGCACTGGTGGCGAGGGGATAGTGCATTTTAAGGACACAGAATGGCAAAATTGAAGTCTACTGAGCATTCACAAGGTGAAAAAACTCCGTAGAAAGAGTTGAGAAAAAGCTTAAATACAGCTGTCTTCCATTTGACTCCCATTTTTAATTAGACAAGTTTTCAGGAGTGAATTTTAATTTGTAGGTTTAGTGAAATTTCTTTAGCTTTTCTTTTCTCCAAAATGGCACAAGTTTAAGCCAGGGGCTTGGGAAAGGAGAAAGATTCAAAGATGACAAAGAAGATAGAAGTGCAATTTTAGTTATACAAAAGAGAATGAGTGTGTGGCATCTACTAGTGTTAAACCTGCCTTATCAGAAAATGGGAAAGGCTACATGAAAAATGAGTGGAGTCTGAGTCTGAAGAGTGACCACATGGAAAAAATAAAATAAAATAATTATATATATATATATATAGGGGGATGGGGTGAGGAAATACTGATCCCTAACCTTCAGCAGAAAATAACTAAAATAAGCTCCTCCATATTAGTTCAGAGCAAAAGTAGGAGAAACAGAAGTGCTACAGGTAAAATGTGCATCAGTGCAGAATTGTTTCTGCTGTCCTCCCGTTTGCTTCTGTTAAAGTTAGAAGCCATCACAGGCCATGCAGCTCCCTCGTGTGTTTATTCCCTTCTCAGAAGCTGCAACCTGCACAGTGCATATTTACAGAACTCACAGTCTTTACTGATTCCACACACACCTTTACATTGTCAAACTGGCATTGTAATTTATTAATTTTTAATGAACAATGAACATGAGTGGTGTGCAACAAGCAGTGGCAAAATAAAACTCTTCTCTTAATGCAGAAGATAAAAAGCTCTATCTGTTTAAATTCTTAGAAGACGATTAAGAATGAGGGAGGTCTGATGCTGCAAGCACAAGTCTGTTGCCTGGCAGTCTCACACTGTTTGCTTTTCTGTTATCAACTTCCTTTGTGACCTTTACCAAGACACTCCCTTTGTGTGTCTATTCAGCAACTGTAAAATGGGAGCAAATGCATCTCCCTACTTCTGGAGTTAAAATAAAAGTCATATGCGACCCATGTATTATGGCTATATGAACTATTAAAATACCTAAAATGAAATAGCAAAAAATAATAATAATAATAAAAAAAAAATAAAAAATTAAAACAGTGGAGGAACAGAATGGCAATATTCCTTACTTTTAATCTATTTTGCTGCCTGTTTTTCTGCCTGTTGATATCTCATATTAACTTCCCAATTATTAGTATGAGGTATTGCTTTGGGCCTTGCACACTTCAATATATATTTTCTGTGTTACCATCTTATTCATTTCTATGCAGTTAACACGAGCAGTAATAAATGAACCCTGTTTTGAAGGATTAAATGTGAACAGCTATCTTCCTGCACTGTTTTTATGTGCTTCTGAAACTGGATTTCGTTCGTTGCTCTCTGTCCTCAGACGCACGATACCAAGCTTTGTACTCGCACTCCCTACATAGGGAGGCTGCGAAACGAGCGTGGCAGTTTGTGGGGGGAATGTCAATTGTATGTTGAGAGCCCCATCCAGTGGCCAAGCAGCGCTTTAGCAGTGGAGACCTCTAAGAAAGCATCAGATCAGTTTTACTGAGAAAACTCAAGGCTGAGAAGTCGCTGCATCACTCAGCAGGCAGCTCGGGGTCACCGCTCACATGCTAGATCGGAACCCACTTGAAGGCAATGAATAATCAGTTCTGAAAGTCTTGGACTCTCGTTTACTTGGAAAAAAGAGTATCCACATGCCAAGCTTGACCTACTTTGCAAACTGCTCTGTACGTAAACTGAGAAGTGTATAAACATGTTTACAATGACTAAGCCTGATGAAAGTAGCTATTACTTTATGAAAACACTTATTTGTTTTAAGTACTAAGTACTGACCTGCGCAGAGAGTACTTAGTAACTCAGTTCCCATCCAAGCCTTGCCACCTGAAGAACTGTATCTTGAATGTTTAAGAAACGCGACATATAGCTGAATTCTGAACTTAAAATAATTACCAAGCACATTCTGCTTTTGATAATTAAGACAGTGGTAAAACAAATTAAGAATGGGTGGGCAGCCTCTTCATAAGGAATTCTGATTTCTGCAGTGTTTGTTGGATTAAATGTTGACACTTGTTGTTCCAGCAAATCACCTGTGGTAAATTATATCAATATTACTACTGTCATTGCTGTAGTGTCAGTCATATTCTATTGCCTGCCTTTGCCATACCCTCCCCATTCACAGTCTTCTTTGATTACTTTTGCTGTAGTAATCACACAGAGGCTTACTACTCCCGTCTTTCCTCTCTGTGGGAACCAAACATTTGAACCTCAAATGTGGTTCTGAAAACCTCACCTAACACTTTATAATCATTAAATTTTCAAATAGTACAGCATCTAATGAGCATTGTAAGTTGATTAGTGATGAGAAACACCTTTCCCTGATTCCAGCAAGCAGGTTCTGCGGTCACTTCTTCCAGACTTTCTTCATCTCCAAATTTGTTTTCCAGAAGGAATAACTTCTAAACAGAGTTGGTGACCAACTTTGGTTTTCTCATGCATGTCACATAAAACCAGTTTTCAGTGTATATGTTTCCTAATACACAGTGAGGTCTAATCTAAAGCATTCACAAATTTGTCCCTTTCAACAGCAATCTGAAACAAGAATATTCATTGAAGGTAATTTATTTGCTTACTTTCAGGCCAATTACTGCAACTGGCACTGGGCTTTGAAGTTATATTGAGAGTTATATTGAAGTTATATTGAGCTCACTGTATTCTTCCCAGCTGCAAAAGATTATCATGCAAGCATAAAAGAGAGAAACAGGTGCACAGGTAGAAATGAGCAGCTGAAGCAGAGGTATATGGGGAAGGCAGGAACATGTTCTGCTGGACAAAACAGTACTGTTAGAGCATCCGCTCAACAAGAATCTGGTTCATTGTCAGGTGGGTACAGTCAAAGGGCTGATCCTAACAAACAGCAAAGTGCATTCCCAGGATGTTATTGATACCATGTTTAACTTTGTTGTGTTGAGAGGACTCTGAGCCTGGACCCCAAAGACCTCAATGAAGAAGCTCTCCTTAGTTGTAAGAAGTGGTTCAGACACTTACATGATGCAAGGGAGAAATGTTTCTTATTAGCAAGTGGTAGCCATCAGAGCAGTGAAGGAAGACATGGCACAGCCTTTCGGAAGAATGAAAATACTATTCTGATCCTATCAAAGAAAAGAAGGGGAAAGATCACACAGCTTGTTTACACCACAGAAGAAATACCATAAAAACTTGTTTAGCCTCTCTTGAAGCTCCTCCTAAAAAACAATCCTGAACAATCTGACAGTCAGAAAATCTGTGATACTAAACTGGCTGTCACAAGGTGATATTAAAATCTTAGTATGGAGCTCCAGTGTTGTTTGGAAAAGGTGACTGCCCCTTAACCATGTTTTTCAGTGCTAGCACTATCCAAATTTAGGTACCTAACAAGCCAAACAACATCTGTTTGTTTCTCTTGACTCCTACTTCACTGAGTGAATGGACAGCAAGAGATTTGGAATGCTTGCAGTAGGGTCTGGCTCTAAGTTGTCCTCTGCAAGCACTCCTCCTCTATCAGAGGTGATGGGGGCACCCAAGTACAGTCAGTACCTGAAGTGGAATGCTGTGAAGTGCCTTGTGGCAAGACTGAAATTCTGTCTTCCCACAGTGACTCTGCTTGTTCTACTTGGATATTACAGCCTTTAAAAAATTACACACACACCCCAAAATAGGTCTGGCATATGAGCTACGCTGATGGGAGCACTACCAAATCCTTCAACTCTCCCTTCCAGACTGTAGTACTAATAAGGGGACAAATTCAGCAGCTGCTTCACGGGAAAGAGAATTGGACAATAGCTCAGCTCTGCATGCTTTGCTTTTTAAGCTAACACATACAGGCTCTGACAGAGCTGTTTCAGAGAACCAACTGAAAACTCTGAAAGAACAGTATTTCACTAGAAAATGGCAATTCAACAAAATCTAAATGGTACTTGAGAACAGAAGGTTATTTTTAGAAAGTTGTCGCAAAAGTTAATTGCCAAACCTACCTAGGGAACTTGGATTTCTTAAAGCTGTTGTTCTAATAGGTACCTTAAATTGTCCAAAAACACATGTTTTAATGATTCTGTTCTTGGGAAGCTACAACTTTTATTTTATTTTATTTTATTTTATTTAAACATGAAAGGTTATTTTACCAGAGCTCCCTTTCAAGCAAAAGCTTTTATGTTTTAACAAGCTCTGCTACCCGTAACATTGCTTCTAACATACCCTTCAAATCTATTAGAGATTTTTATGTGGGAAAGTTAGCTAGGTAAGGGTCTCTTCTCTTTGCATGGCCAGGAATTTATTATATTAGCACATTCAAAATGCCATAAATGTGTTCTGAATGTCTTGAAATAGAACTGGTACACTTCATATTGAGGGTATTTGCAGCTGTAACAATAAACAGGATGTAAGTTCTAGTGGTCTTATGGCCATGGCAACATGGTTTCTTTTTGCAATGAACCGATTACTTTTTTTTTTTTTCCGAAGTGAAGACAAATATGCCTAATATTCAAGAGCAGTCCATACCTTAAGTCTTTTTTGGTGCTCCTCACTGGTAATCTCTGGCAGATTCAGGCTACTGCTAGTCTGGGTGCTGTGACCATGCTCCCTTTAAAAACCAGCCATCTTCCCTTTATGTGCTGCCTATGGTAAAGGCCGATATAAGTGGTGTTCTCACAGAGGTAAGAAGGGAAATTTCTGCCAATGTTATGCTCTTCAGATCCTTCTACAATATTTTTGATAGTGGCTTAGATATTTATCTGGTGGTATTTTCATCTTACCATAGAAATACACATGCTATATAGTACTTGTCCTTGATGTGCAGGCAAAGCAATGAAAGAAACATGCACCCAGGATGCTCCTGTGAAATGCAATGAGGCTCATGTTCAGCATACATTCTGCCTACTCAGGTCACTTCATGTCCTTGAGTGTGTGCACATATCTTTCACAGTTATATCACTCAAACCTTTAAAATGTGTAGATGTCATCTGAAAATTATCTTAAAAAGCTGCATGAGCCAAAAAGAATTGGTCCAAGAAACTTGCTTTCAGAGGACATACACAAGCTGTTGGAAATAGTCTACTCAAGAGCATTTGTAATACATTTCTCAGCTCCAAGAGGAAAAACAAAACAACAACAACAAAAAATTACCTGTAAATTACATAAATCTGAAGAGAATACTGTATTTGTGGCCGTGGTCTTTTAATATAGGTGTAGCATAATTAGGCCATAGCAAAGTAAGGAACCCAATCAGCAAGAGAAATTGTTAACACTGTGGGATGAGAAAACCGAATAATTGAATGGGCTACTGATAACCATAGTCGTGGCTGTACCTTCCTGGTGTCTGGTCCCTTTGTATCAGGAGCAGATGCACTTTTACACTCTCTCATCGTTTCTGCTGGCATCCTCAATGACGATGCACTGGGACAGATGGGCACTCAGGTGAGGAGCTGTAACGGCATACTGCTTTATGAGGCAATGCTTTTCTCAGCAGCAAACTCAGAAGTCTCTGCGCCTCCTTATCTGCCCCACCACAGGCCACCCCTGTGGTTGTGGAGATGAATGTTTGTTGAAGCCTTGCTGTAAATTCATGAGAGTCATTCAGGTTAGAAAACAACAGGAAAATGAAAATAAAAGCACCACCAACAAATGGCTGGATCATTTCTCTCAAGCTGCCATGATGCAATTCAGTGTGCAGGTCCTGTGACAGAAGCATGGGAACATGTGGCTGCGGACATAATCTCAAAATTGTTTTGTCACCAAAGACAACATTTCCCATTACAATGTTCTAACTCATGTAAGGAGTAACTGTGCTGATTGCTCAACTTCTTTGGGTTGCAGTGGTGCAGATGCTGTGTAAAAGGAAAATGCAAACAAAGTGATCGATCTTAAAGAGGGTTAGAAGCAGTTTCAGAGTTGCCACTACCTCATTTGGTTCTCTAGCCAGGAAGGTGGTCTGACTGTCAGGCACTTCTTTCAGGTAAAATTGGTTTATATTGATGTGAATCAGTCAAGCAAGCCGCTTTTAATTACACATCCCAGAGCACTAGTAGATATATCCACCTGCTCCTAGTTCCCCCTACAAAAACCTTCACCTAAGTCAATAGGCCTAGTTTTCTCACTTTACACTCCTGGGAAGAGGATAAAAACATGGGCTAAATTCTGCAGTCATGAATAGAAGAGAAACTTTCCTTAGTGAAGAGAGCTTGTTTTCTGAAAGGACAAACTAACAAACTACATTTACTCCTTAGCCATGGAGAAACAACTCAGACAAAACAAACAAACAAACAAAAAAAACAGGTTGAAGTCAAAGTGGTAGCTTATGTTCCACTGAAAATGCTGTAATGCAGCAGAGTGGTTTACGTCTCCAGTGGAAGATGTTGAAGTGAGAAGGACGTTTTGTAAGGGATGAAGTAGAAGTAACCTAGGCTGGACATAAAGGACAGTACAGTCCTTCAGAGAATTGTCCGTTACCGGTTAAACTGTAACCATTATTGGGAATTTTGAACAGAGAAAAATGTTTAGACTAAATCAATACATCTTTTCATTGAAAGTGAATATTTCAGTATTTCTCTTCTTACAAGAAAGAAGGGAGCAAGCAAAGGGAAAAAAGAATCCCTACTAATTTCTGTTCAACAGAACTTAGGTAATATTAAAGTCTTTCTGGTTTTTTTTTTTTTTTTTTTGCTTTTTTTATTTTTTTTTCTTTCAATTCTACGGCATCAAGAGATGCTGAGATTAGTGCCTCTGTTTTAGGAATTAATACATAGAGACTATCCTGAGGACCTGTCTAGCAACAAGTTAGCAATCTAGTTATTCACCTTAAGGTTATAGTCACACCTTCCTGTACTGAGGGCTTAGGGTCAAACCACAGGTCTCTTAGATCGACACTAACATGAGATTTAATGTTTGACTCTGAATTTCATAAGCAGATACTTGAAATGAAGGGGTTTGTTCTCACTTAGATATGTGGGTAAGGTTTTGGTGTGAAATCAGATACCTGAACACAGCTGTTTTGGGATAATGTTGGAAAGAACTGTTTAACATCTGTATTGAATGAAAATAAAATTAGAAACCTCAGAATTGTCATTAAATGGATTTATCATTTCTGTCTTTACCTTGTTGCCTGACTTCTTTCTTTCTCATGGAAGAGATAAGCTCTAAGAGAGATAAGAGAGAAGTAATTGGGTTTAACAATCACCTCACTAGCTTACACATGTACATCTAGGGCAAGATTGCAGGCCTGCAAAGAATGAGTGTAGGTTCAACATTAAGGTAACTAATCCATGCAAAAATGAACCAGTCATGCTCCCTGGACAGGAACAAGCATGTTCCTGCATGTGCCCAGTCCAGAAAATCAAAGGACTAAATACCAGCAGCATGCCATGGGGTACCCCAGTGTATTGGGTTTACACAGTAAAGGTTTGGTAGCAGGGGGCCACAAGGGTGGCTTCTGTGAGAAGATTCCAGAAGCTGCCCCATGTCAGATCAGAGCCAGCTCCAGCCGGCTCCAGAAGGGACCCG
>VXAL01018541.1:51010-102189 GCA_013399475.1 Chauna torquata
AGATCTCCACGCTGCAGCCCGTGGAGGAGCCCACGGAGGAGCAGGTGGATGTGGCCTGAAGGAGGCTGCAGCCCATGGAGAACACCCACAGGAGCAGGCTCCGGGCTGGAGCTGCAGCCCCTGGAGAGGAGCCCACGCAGGAGCAGGCGATCTGGTGGCAACCACCACCCATGGGGGACCCATGCTGGAGCAGTTTGCTCCTGAAGGATGGATGCTGTGGTACAGACCTTTATTGGAGCAGCTCTTGAAGAGCTGCAGCCTGTGGGAAGCCCACGCAGGATCCGTTCGGGAAGGACGGCATCCCGTGGGAGGGACCCCACGGTGGTGCAGCAGAGAGCAACCACGAAGGAGCAGCAGAGACGAAGCGATATGGGCTGACCGCAGCCCCCATTCCCCGTTCCCCTGCACCGCTTAGGAGGTAGAAGAGGGTGGATGGGGGGAAGGTGTTTTTAGTTTGCTTTTAGTTTCTCACTGCTCTAGTCTGCTAGTGATCATAATAAATTACATTAATCTCCCTATGATGAGTTTGTTTTGCCCATGACAGTAATTGGTGAGCAACCTCCTTGCCCTTATCTCAACCCTTGAGCCCTGGTCCATCGTATTTTCTCCCCCTGTTCCTTTGAGGAGGGGAGTGAGAGAGCGGTTGTGGTGGAGTTCTGCTGCTCAGCTGGGTAAAACCACCACACCCAGCATATTAGTACAAACAAAGCCTCAAGAAACCTCAACTGAACCTACCATTTGGGTCAGTGTTTCTCTAAACTCCTTCACAGCCTTCATACAGATAAAATTACATTCAGCTCTGAGGTCAATGTGTGATAAATTAATTCTTCAAGAGAAGATTTGCATCTTTAGTATTCCTAGTGACAGCTTTCAGGGTCTTAGCTAGAGCAGGAGAGGTAGTTAGGACTGTCTGATACTTCTAAATGCTGGTAAAGCTTTCCCTTATATCTCTCCAGCTGCACAAAATGCATGACCAGATGCACTTTGACATGATCAAAATGGTCCTAGTCAGTATCTGAAGACTAGATTTAAAGAGGTGTTATACTGTGAACCTTCCAGCTTTTAGATTAAGAATGTTTTTTACTTACGACACTGTAGAAAATCACAGAAGAAAGAAACTATTTTTACTGTCTGTACTTCACAAACTTAAATGAATTTTGGCTTATTTGTACCATGTATACGTATATATTAATATCACAATAGAGCCGAAATATCAGCTTTTTTTGTGAGCTGCCATTGGAAATCATTTGCACCTTAATTTTCTCCATTCTACAGCAAAAGTTTATTTTGACTCCCCCTCTACTTTCACACGAAAAGAATTACACACACACACAAAAAAAATTGAATTAGTGAAGAAAAAAATCTCCAATTTCTTAGTTTTGTCATGAACAGCTGGCATTATTTGGCAACAACTACAACAACAAAAATAGCAAAAAATTTCCATTCATCTTTGTTAATGAATTTTTTGCCCTTCAGCTGCCAAAGTTTTCTGCATGTGTTAGCTCAGCTGTTGTCAAATATTCTATATTGGCATGTAAATATGTTCTATTGAGCAAATAAAGCTAATCTGATTGTACAGTGTAGCTGTTTCATAAAGGTCAAATGAAAAAAAAAGTGTGAGAATTTAGCAGTTTTTATATCAACTCTGTGAAGGCAAAGATTGCAGGTTGTATCTGTTCTGCTTGTCCAGTCTTCTGTTTCCAGTCAGTCAGTGGCTATGATTTGAAGACAGAAGGGGTCTTTTTGGAGCTGCTGTATGCTAATATGTTCAGAAGGCTTCTCTTAGGTATATCAGTATACATACTGCAGGCTTAAACAGTAGCTCAGTTTATAGACCCAGTATTGCAGCAGTTGGAACTCTAAATATTTTTGGTTGGTAAAATCAAGGGGTGTTTTTTGCTCTTACATCCTTGTTATACTTTTTCCTGTCCTCTCTGCCACAAGAATCTCAGAAATTCTTTGGTGTTGCACATACACAATTCTCTGTGTTTTGGCAGCCATTTTTCTTGTTCTTTTTTTGTAAGTTCTCATGAAATGACATCAGTCTCCTTTTTACTTTGAGTGCTGCTCTTGGCATGATGATGAACAGAAAAGAATGGAGAGATGCATGATCCCTGAGGAAGGTTGCTTCCAACACGCTCCCCAGCATCTCACTGCATGCCAGAGGGCCTTCTTGGTTACCACCAGAAGCTGGAAGACATCTCTCCTTCTTTTTCTCCTGACCCTTGTAAAATGATCATTCCTTCTGCCCTACGCAGCTTCTATAGGAATTGGTTATGTGACTTTTGAATACGCTATGTGCTGAGGAGCCAGAATACTTTAAGGCATCCCAGTGCCTGGGTTAAAGATGTCTTGGACAGTGGGTCTGTTGTTGCTGTCCAGTTACACTGAAATTTCTCTTATCTCAAGCCAGACTAAAGTTAAATGCAAACACCATAGTTTATTCATAACATCCAAAACAGAGAACAGAATTACAAATACTTATAAAAGGTGATACTGAGTAATTTAATTTCATTGAGAATTAAATTAACTGGAAATATCTCTCTCCTTTTTACGTAATTTGCAAGTTAGCCACACAAGGGACTGAATCTTTGCGTATAGCTTACACCCCTTTGACACCTATTATAGAAAATGTCTCCTTGGTGGAGCTTTTACAGATGGATTTAATTTTTCTCCTTGAAATGCATTTATTGTTCTCATGGAGGAGATAGAATTATCATACTTCTTAATTAAAAAAAAAAAATTAGAAGTGTTGTTTTGCTTTCATAATATCTGTATTTCTCTGTTAGACTATGTTGTGTGTTTCTCCTATGTTTGACTCCCGGTTTCAGTGAGAGAGAAAAACTGCCTCTCCTTCTCCCTCTTTGGCAAGCATTTTTCAGTGTGAAGAGCCTCAGGGATTCAGGGTGAAACCCTGAATGATGTAGTTCATAAAAAACGGTACAAACATATAAATGAGAGAGCTCATTACTGGCTTTTGACTGAGATGAGACATGGCAGTAATTAGCCTGTTCAAGGAGTTTCAGATTGAGAGAAGCTGACTAGCCCTTTTCCTTCAAGCCCACTGGAACTACCTCTTCAAACATTTATGTAGATAGATTTTCAGTGACTAATTGGACACAGTTATACTGAGACCATAATAATTATGACAGTCCATAAAGCTTCACACTCAAATAAAACAGTACATTTTGGGCATTCAGAAAGTCAAATAACCAAGCAACAGTTTCTAATGTAGACTGAGGTAAAAGTGAGCTGATTACAATGAAAATGATCTTTCACTGTCCTCCTTTATTTTAAAAGAATAGACCCAATGATGAAACAGCATAAGCTTCTGCTTTGAAAAAAAGCAGTGTCAATAGTCTTTGCATTTTGGGATTCATGGTAGATACCCAGTCCATGCTGAAGATTCATATAAATCACACTGAATGTGGAGGTCGCAGAGGATGAATCAGGAAAACCGAGGAATGAAAGGGGAGAATGTGCTTCCCTACATGTGTGTTAAAGTGAATGTGATTGTACTGTGGAAGAAATCACAGTGTGCTGTGTGACACAAGGCTACAGAATACACAACTAACATTGTCAGCAAGGCCTTGTGTTCACATTTCAGTTCAAATTATACTCTAATGGGTGTTTTGTTTTTGCAGATGTGGTCAGCTCTACAATTGTCTTCCTAATTTCTATTCAGTGAACATATTTATTTTTTATTTATTACTTGTGAAAGAGAATTTGTCCTCTCTTTGCTGCAGCTGTTACAAGAGAGCTTGCAGTTGTCAGGCAATCTCTGTTTCCACCCATCCTAGTGGTAACAGTTTACCCAGGAAAAGGATTTGCACTTAGTCATTGAATAGCATTTGTTGGTACGGTCTAGTGAACATGAGAAAAACAACATAGCTTTTTCAAATTGTTTGCGGCCTCTGTCTTCCTCCCTAGTAATACTGCTGATACTTGTTTGTTGCCTTTATTTCCTACTGGCCAGCTCCAGAGTTGTTCAACAGATAATTATTTTTTTCCTCTCCTCAACACTTTTTTCAATAAAATACTTCTTGTGAAGAACAATAGACTGGCAAACTATTGTTAGAGTCACCCATTAGGAAGAAATATGCACTTATTTAGGTTCTGTGTGTATCTCTACCTGCATGGTTATTAAGGGCTCCTGGTCCCCTAGCCACAAGCTCTTAACAACCAAGGAACACCAGAGAAGAGTCAAGCATTAAGTAACTCTTGCCAGTGGGGAACAGGAAGCTATCAGACAGGGAACACAGAGGTGTGCAGGCTGAGTCTTGGAGAAGGAAGCTTCAAGAGTGGGAGCTAAAAGTAGATTGGGTGTGGAGATACTGATAAGGAGAATAAGGAAATAAAATGAGATGGCCATTATTCAGATATTAGAGGCTCGATGGGTTACAGTGAAAAATATTTCTTATTTCTGTCAGATGCATTCTGATTAACTACCCCTACACAATGTAACTTAGTGGCATAGCTCCCCCAGAGTGCTCAAAGAGTATGCATGCTGCACGCATGCAACTTCCAGCAAGCATAGATAAGTTCTCTGTAGGACTGACTGTTAAGGAGAAAACACACTGTCGTGAAGGCCAGGACTAGGAATGTGAATCACTTGTGTCTCACTTCAAGATTATATAATATTCAGCTTCCTTTTTTTTAAGGACTTCCTTGCTACTTCAGAGCATTTTGTCCCAGGTGAATAACTTGTCTGAAATGAAAGTGGTATAAGGAAAAGAATCTCCATTAGGAAAAGAAAGATATTCCTATTAAAGAGGAAAATGTAGGTGGTTTTTTTTACCTTAACCAAGTCTTATTAAATCATGTGGGAGGGAAGAGGGAGAAAAAAAATGTAAATATTATACTCTTAAAAATAAATGTAAACTTCAAGTAATATACACTTTAATACACTATATTCCATGCTATTGTTTGACACCAGTTTTGGGAAGATAACCAAAAAGGAAACATGCCTCTAGCTTGCAATTTTTGTACTGTCTTCCCGGTGATTATTTTTCAGGGCATGAAACACAAGTGTTTATTATGAGCCCTCAAGCTTCAGCATGCATAGCATATCAAAAGTTGCCTCTGCTGATTCAGCAGTGTTGAGAGATGCTCTATGAACACTATTATGTTGTCAGGCTGAAATTAAATGGCAACTTTTAAAAATAAACCCTGATGTGATATAACTAGAAACTGTGATAAGGATATCAGACAAAAAGAAAGTTGTCACATTCCTGTTATTAAATGTACATACAAACTTGCTTAAAAACTTCTGTTACATCTTTTACCTGACGTCAGTAAAGATTTATCGTTAACCCTGTTGATTCAAGGCAGAAATTTTACACATACAAACAAATATCCTGTATCTCAGTAGTATTCTACAACTAGTTTTACAGTCTCCGAAATGCAAATAGAAGTTCAACAATGAAGAGTGAATTTTACAGCTGTAAGAAAAATTGCTTTTGCAGTAGTGCTCTTCTTATATGGTCACAGTTGAGCAGGACTGGACAATAAATGAAAGACATATGAATGGAAAAGCTAGACTGAACTCTACCATTCCTAATCCATCCCACTCAAAAGAGACACTGAATGGTGTCTGTGCTAGGATTATGTATTTGGTACCATCTAAAGAGTAATTTAGGGTGGACTCTTCTCAGTGTAAATATAAAAAGATACATTAAAATAATACTTTTGATCAAAAAGTATACTAAACTTTACTTCTTAAAAAAGTTTTGTCTTTCTTCAACTAAAAAAAAAAAAGATATTAATAGAGTACAGTGAATCCTTTCTTTCATGACTACTTCCATATTTTTCCCAAAGCTATTGAAATGTGTTTTGGGTTGCTTTTAAAGGCAATAGCAATAAAAATATTTCCATCAAAATGACCTTTACTTTCAACTTGCTTCACACAGTATCAGTTAAAACTCAGTGTACGTTTTGATTTCTTTGAAATCAAAAGGTTTGATAAAACTAAAACAAATTTATTTTGACCTTTTAAAAGTAAGGGAAGGGTTCCACAGAAAGCTTCAAAACTGTAGGCTTTTCTTGATACTGCAGCAAAAACAAATATGAAAAAAATTCAAAATCTTTTGTACAGAAGGACTTCTGTTACCTTCACACCTCTGCTTTTCACACAAGACAGGTCCCTGTAATTCTTAAAAAGGAAACACTTTTTTCCATTTTTTATGCTCCCACCCTCCCCTCTCCCTCCCCAAAAGCCTAATTCTCTAAAAATTTCAAACACTCTAAGTATTTAATCTCAGTGTACAACCTCAAAGCAGGAGGTTGCTCAGCCCTACAGGCTGCAGGAGCACTGCTTGCTATACTGAAAATATCAGGAGGGAATGCAAGGTGCAGTAGTCAAGGCCAGGTGGTTTTGAAATGCTTAGGAAGGCTTTAAATGAAGACAATGTTCTTGATCATCTCATGTCTTCTAAGTAGAAACACATGCATTTTTGAGAGGGTTGGAAAAAAAGGCATTTTTCAGCAAAATACTCTTTTCCATGGAATGACTCTCAGGCTGATCTGATGAAACATTCCCTCTCCGCCCTTCCTTGCTGCTGCAGGGAGGGGATTGTAATTTTCATTTAGTTTCTTTTATAACCTCATAGAAGTCATGTTTTTGAAATGACATTTGCTGGTGATGAACTAGGGAATTTGAGGTTAATGTGTTTCTGGTATTGGCTGTCTATTGTATGTTGAGAACACCACCCAGTGGTAAAGGAAAACATAAACGGACTATTACAAAAGAATGGACCTTTTCTACAAAAGAGGGAAAAAAAAAGTTGAATAAAGCTGTATGAAATGATTGACTACCTCAACAAATATTTGGTTGGTAATCTGATTTTCAAGCTAAAAAGATATCAGAAAAGGAGGACAGAAACAGCTTTACCATTCAAACTCACTTACAAGGAGATGTGTATTTTGCCTTGCTTGAAGAGTTCTGTACATACATGTGTACATAATCTGGGCTGTGTGATAGCATTAGTGTTCTGGTAATAATCACCTCACTGAGTATATGTTGGTGTATATGTTGCAAAATGCATATTTCCATTTTTAAGAAAAATTATACCTAACCTGCTCTCAGAAAAAGTACAGCTTACAGATTATTTAAAAAAAAAAAATTATTCCAACCAGAAACAATGCAAGTAGAGTGTGAAGAGAAGAATTTAATCAAGAGCTGAGGAATATGTGTCCAACATGTATCGATTAAAAAATAAGTATATCAGCTGCAGCTAACACTCATTTTCATTGTTGTTGGTTTTTTGACATCCAGTAGTGTCTCATCAAACGAAGGTGCCTTTATGAAAGGGACAGAAAAGAAAGAAAGATATTTCAGATCTCATTTCACAAATAAACAAGCAAAGGCAGTGAAGAAAAATGCATTTTAATATACTGGCAATTACTTAGAGTTGGAAGCTTAACTCAATGTGTAGGTGCTCTATGTAGGAGGCAAGCTTGAAGCATAAGATGGGGAAACCATATGTGTTTGTTCAGTGTTAAAAATCACTTGACCTAGGGACAAATTGTATGCTGTTTTGAAATGGCTTTGGTGGCCAAATGTTAAAAACACCCTAGGGCAGTTTTCACTTAACATCTCAATGTTAGAAAGACTTAATGTTCATTGGAGCTTTGGATGTCCAAATTGAAATCTGAGAAGCAGCAGGATGAAGGAAGAAGGTCATCCCCTGAATTAAGCGGGAGAATCTCTTCTGCCTTAAAGTGGCTTCCTGTAGGCAGTTCTCAGCAGCCAGTTCTTCTTAAGTGGAGCAACCACCCTCCAGTACAGCACAGCCTCACCCATGCCCAATGTGAGAGGCCATACTGGTACTCAAACACCCTCCAAGATCAGCTGTCACTAGAGATCTCTGAACTTCCACATTGAAACTCTTTCCTTTCTCTTCCTGACCTAGGTCTGAAGCTCAGAGGCCCCCACAGTCATTATTTCTCAGGCTCCCTGGTCTGTATCCATTCATTAAGGTTAAAAGAGAGCTGGAGACATGAAAGCCCTAGAAACCTTGGTGCCTGGAACTGTTGGCTCAGTGTTGCTGAAAAATAGATTTTGTGTTTGTTAAACGGTTCTTTGGACTTTCCCTTTCACAGGAGCTTCACATGTTCTATAATTCGTCCTAAAATGAAAAAAAAATAAGTACTATGTAACAAATTTGCTGCTGAATGCATAGTTTTCCCCTCACAATTAATTAAGAGGAAGGAAAGAGCATGTCATTAGTGTATTCTGGCCATCTGTCTCTGTGCTATAGTAAGCATGCAGGCTCTGAATATATCTAGCTGTACCTCTTCTGACCTAAATCATTAGCCAAAATTCAGGTCTTGTGTAGTGTCCATTAGACAGAGAAGTTGATGAAGGTCCTCATATCCATTGCAGGGAACATATATATAGCCAGTTTTATCCATCTCACTGTAGAAATTATAACAAAAGGGGGAAGAAGAAGCAAAACCAGAAGTCTATTTTACCCCAGAACAAGCTAATCTCTATTTTAATAAAAATATTCTTCTACAATTTTCTGTCTCCGATTAACTGTACTTTTCTGTCCATCTTCATGTCTTTTGTAGTGCTTTTTCTTGTTCTGTCCCCTACTGGCTGCAATGAAGTCAACGTCCTGCCCTCACTTTTTTTAACATCATATTAACAGCACAAATTTTTAATTTTAAGTAGAAATCCCTTAAATTGCATAGATGAAGAGCAGCTTCAAGAAACCCAATAAAATGGCAGCTTTCTGTGTCGTAGCCATCATTAAAGTGACAACCAAGAGGGCTTCCAGCTCTTTCTTCATATGGGTAGAAGTAACTGAAAACAGTGACCAAAAAATTCAGCCAAGGAGTAAGACTTGTCCCACTAGCCTTTCAACTGCAGGGTATTATCACAGTAGTTGGTAACAAAGACCGTATTTCTCCTCTGACAAAAAATACGTAACGTCAATCCTATGCTTTACGTGTAGCTCTGTAGTCAGGATTTCTCTTGTTAAAGGCTAGTTTATCTTGCCACAAAACCTTTACATACAGTATGATTTGAGATGCCATTAAAGATGAAACCTCCTAAATTTATTCAGGTAGTATATTAACTTTTATTTTTGCCTCCAAAGATGAAAGAGTGAATATCCTTTAAAAATGCAGAGAGCTAGATAAAGAGGTAAATCACTATTGATAGTTTCTGACTTGAATTTTTTTCTTTCTAATTAGTAAATCTTTCTTTAAAATGAAAGATCAAAAGTTTAGTATTTACTAGAAATGAGCAAAAGCACTGAAGAAACAAGAACAAGTCTGAAACCTGTTTCACTGTCAATGGGCAGTAGTGATTAATCTCATAAATTCAGAATACTGTTTTCAAACCAAAACTTAATTACCTCCACCATTTTTTGTACTGAGCTATTGGGTCTGTCTTCATGACAAATGGTTGCCCAACCACATGTTTGTTCAATTCGTCTTCATCCAAAGAACACAAAGACACTCAGAGGAAACAAGTAATGTTTCTGTAGAAACTGTTTTCTATAAACAACTGCTTGGCACTTTATCAAGTGCCATTTGTCCCTCTAAGTATAGCCATTTGGGGAGAAAACAGGAGAAAGCTGGCAGGTAGTGCAGCAACATGAAAATTAATTGCTTAGCCTTAGAGGCTATTCTCAGACAAATTGTAACAAGACCAGGCAAGTCCCTGGGTCTCTGAATTGTGCTGCCTGCTCAGATACTGATTGACTCATTCAATTTGACCATACAGGGCTGATCATCAACTCCAAAGGGACCTTAGTAAGTGCACCTAAGTGATGGTCCTCTCTCAAAACCTGATGAAGGGCAATGCAGTTGCCACCAGTGCTCACTGCTTAGCACTGGTGGCAATCAGGCTGCAGACAGAATTGCAAAGCGTTCACATGCTGAAATAAATCGCACAAAAGTTCAAAAAGACATTCCTTGTTCTCTCCAGGAAAAGACAGATGCTTAGATGAAAGCATTGCATAGGATACATATTTGACTATACAAAGATATAGCTAGATGGAATGTCCTGTTAGGAGTAGACCTAGCTTAAAATATAACTCCTTGGAGATACAACACTGATTCCCTACAGGTTATTGAAGTAAGATGGAAATCTCTCATGTCTGTAAACTGGCACCAAAGACTGGCTACTGTTCCAGTCACTAGAAAGACCGTGCAAACATGCAGAAAAAGAACAGATGAGGATGAATTTTAGTCATCCTAGGACTAGATTCTTAGTTTTATTTGTAAGACAGAGAGAGTAGGAACGTGAGTGGAGTCACATTATGCTACAAGAAGTTTATGAAAGCATCCTGCAGAGGCAGATGTCTCCCTCCCCATACAGAGAAAGGTGGATAATGCTGTGCTATGCTTCCCTGAGCTGACCTGACTCAGTGGTAAGCTAGCACTGACTGCCACTGCAGAGGGAGAGAGAGTGCTTTTCTCCATCCTTATTTCTCAGCTATTTTGGGGAGATTTATTGCCATGCTAGGTTTCCTTCTGAACAACTTTACTATTCTTTCCTGGGAATGACTTCTTGCTAGCCCTGACTGGAGGTTTGTGCTTTTTCTCCTGCATTTTTTCCAAAACAATCCATACTGGGATTTCCAATTTGGTGATGATGTACCTATCAAAATACATATAATTCTTTTATACCTTCTGATCTGGCAGATCTCAAGATCCTTTCCACAGCTGTATTGGTTTTGTCTGGGGCAGTTAATTTTCTTCATAGCAGCTTGGATTGTACTGTGTTTTGGATTTGTGACAAAAACAGTGTCAAGAACACAACAATGTTTTAGCTGTGGCTGAGCAGGGCTTGCACAGTCCAGGACTTTTATGTTTCTCTGACTGTCCCACCAGTGAGGAGGCTGGGAGTGCATAAGAATTTGGGAGCGGACACAGCCAGGACAGCTGACCCAAACAGACCAAAGGGATGTCCCATACCATAAGACGTCATGCTCAGCAATAAAACTGGAGAAGGGAGAGGTGGGGGGAACATTTGGAGTTTATCTTCCCAAGGAACCGTTACGCGTGGTGAGCCCTGCTTTCCTGGAAACGGCCAAGCGCCTGCCTGCCGATGGGAAGTAGCAAATGAATTCCTTGGTTTGCTTTGCTTGTGCGCAGCTTTTGCTTTACCTATTAAACTGTCCTTATCTCAACCCATGTTCTTTCTCTTTAACTTTTCTGATTCTCTCCCCCATCCCACCTGGGGAGAGTGAGTGAGCAGCTGTGTATGAGGTTTAGCTGCTGACCAGGGCTAACCCACAACAGCAGAACAAAAGGTACTTAAGTAATTGCGCCCAGATTTGTTACTGTTTTAATTTTCCACCCATTATCACCTTGTGACAGTGCAAAACACTGGTGAAGACATAGTCTTTTTTCCATCTAACATGAACAGGTATGTGACAGACTAAGCATCCACCATCAGTCATGCCAAAAGTGGTACAAGCAGACTTTTCCCTTGGATTGTGCGATGCTAAGCAGATATTGTTCTTTTTCTGGAGGCAAAGGTGAAGGATGTTGCTATTGATAAATGACAGGTTATTATGGATCATCTGTTACATTGATGTTGACCAAATAGAAACTTCAGAGATTGCAGCAGCCACTGTTTCTGTGCTTTACCTCTCACATGCTGCCATCGCACATGTGGATCTCAGTTCACCAGTGTGTTGCAGCTAAAATTCTTAGGTCTTTGGGCTATTCTCTGGTTCCACGTTGGTTATTTGAAGTGGAATTAAATTGAAAGTTGCTTTAACTGTGTATTAAACACATGAAATATACATATACCCAGATACATAATAGTGGTATGCTGTACAACAAAGCATAGTACATTTCCCTTGTAGCATGTAAAAGAATGTTGCATTTGAAATTTGTAAATTCCTACCACCTCAAGTCACCTAATTTACTTCATTTTCCTCTATCTACAACACAGCTGCCTAAGTCACACACAATGCGTGTAGGGTACCTATTTCTGCTCAGTCAGGCTTGGACTTAAAGCACCATCTTTCATTTTTTCCAAACAAATGAGATAAACACAAATGAGAGACTCAACCACCAAGCTAGGCCTATGAATATCATTAAAACATTCTATGGGTTTGATATTTGCATAGTGATGTGGATTGTGCATATATACTGATACAAGGTTTTGGTCTGATAAACTTGCAAAGACCAATAGAAAACAAAAAGTGGGTTTTTTGTTTGTTTGTTTGTTTTTGCAGGATCCCAGACTACTGAAGGATATTGCTTTAATAGTATTCTGCTGACACTTCAGAATAAGTTTTTGATTTTTAGTGGTATAGATTTTATCATCTGGCTTTCAGGCAGCTGGGCATTAACATTTACGTTCAAGTGACTAGAGGAAAGTTCTTTCTAATATTGCTTGTTTATCTTAAGAATGCTGTTGTATTACCTGGTGGATTTAAGGAGAGTGATGATGAACATGACATGGTACAGGAAAATCACAGGACTCTTTTAGAGGATGTTCATCCAGAAAAATAGAGGAAAGCAATATTCTGGAAGAGAGAAGCAAGGTTTTTGCAGCAGAAGAAAGAAGTGAACCAAAGCTCCTTTGAAAGAAAATGGCTAATTTATTCTTTATGAGGAAACGGGAAAATATATATGCATATCCAAATATGCATGCATTTTATTAAAAATAAATATGATTTTTCCTGAATTGCTGAGCACTTGGAGCTGAAAAAGTTTAGAGGTTCAGAGTCTGCTCATGCAGACCAACAGGCATGGTGTCTTGTGGCACCCTTATATAATATCCACAGCTAGCAATAGGTCATCTAACACATGGGGTGAGATTTTTCATCTCTTAAGTTGACTGAGTGTTATGTACTCACTCTGGAGACCAGTTCATGAAGGAAGTAGTTCTGCAACCATCCTGCATATGCAACTTTACACTTTAGTAGAAGCTGTGGAAATTTTTGCCTTTAGCTTTAGTGTACCCTGGCTTTGTTCCCAGTATCTGGCCATATGGTGGCTGTCACATCTGCACTTATCTGTTTCATGACCGCTTCAGACATGGAAATGCTTTGACAGATATCCTTTTCATTGGAAAGAGTTTGTAGGGAGAATCAAATGCAAACAAGTACAAAGTCAGTCTGCTGAGAAAGGGCAAGCGCAAAACTGAAAACATGCATTACTTCAAAAGTACATAGTCAACACACTATCCCAGTAAGTCTAGTATGTTGACAGCTAGAAAATCCCTCTAAGTTAACAGATAACTGAACAATTATTTTTCAAGAACTGAGAAACTATTGAACTGCACGATATTCTGCAAGAAAAAGGGGGGGCGAACACCTAACCTGAGGATAATGCATGAAAAAGTGACTGTGAGTTAGCACAGTGTGACATGCTATGGGAAAAAAGATGCTGAGGTAAAAGAAAAATTTCTGGATCACAACTCCTTTAAGATACAAGAGAGAAAAATGACGCAGAAGCAACACGTCAATCATTCAGGATAAAAACTCAAACTAGAAATTTGTATATTTTAGGTCCCAACTGGAAAAACAGGGTATTTTGAGTCTTCTGAAAGATTCTTTTTGCAGCAGTGTTTAGCTTAAAATGAAAGCTTTATGTTTACATCCAAATTTATTGACTTCTGAGACTGAATGCTGAAATCCACAGCATTACACTGAAGGGGAGCTGGCTAGCACAACAAATAGCCTTTGGCTTTTAGTATGACAGACTGTATCTATAGAAGCAGTTATTAACTAACGACTTGTATTGGAAAACAATGCTTTGTAATGTAGTTTTCCATATCTGTCCAAGACCAGTTCTGGTTCTAGCCTTTGTGGAAGCATTTAGGAGCTTTCTCTATCAATATGAAAAGTTCTGCATCCTCACCTGAAGAACCACCACTCTTTCTGGGCCATGCAGGAAACAGTCAGAGAAAAGGTCTAGGTTTAAAATAGCAATAAACAAAAAACAGCCGTTGATTTTTTGAGTATATTTTGTATGAAAAGAAGTCCAGCAGAGAAACAGCAGCAACACTGAATTTTTTATGCCAAGAGATATGGGAAAGATATACATGGTAAAAGTAAAGAGAAAGCACCCCCTAGTAACTCCTTCAAAAGCAATTTGTTGAAGTGCTTTTTGAATCCAGAGTGTCTCTTGAATCCAGAGATGATGGTGTTAGTGCCCACAAGTTTACAAAAAAACAGAATACCTTGTAGTATCAACAGTAAGATTAATGATGTGGCGACACAGACTTCCATGTGAGGTCATCTTGTCGCTCCCATTAGGTGCATATGACATCCAGCTGGAAGTTTGATGTACTGACACTTTGTAAGTTGAGAAGGACAAAAAAGAGGGGCAAGTGAAGGAAAGGAAATATGTTTAAAAAAACATTGTCTGATAAACAATAATCTTTCCGATATGAATCGCTTTATAATAAACTACCAAAAACTTATGTTGGAGGCAATGAATAATGCAAAGCAGTGGCTCAAAGCATTGTCCTTTGATGGCTGTTTCTCCCAGGTGTTGTTTTAAAATGCTCTCAACTACTCATTTGTATTAAAACCTTTTCTTAAACAAACTTTTTGCATGAGAAGGTTCCATTCAAAGCCTCCTGATGGCTCTGTCTGTGCAATCTTAGCTCAAGAGTTTAACATTTTCAGCATTAAAGATGAATATGAAAACAGAGTCCTCACTATGGGCTACTTCTGCCTCTTAGTGAGATTTGTGTGGTTGTGAAGGGTTGCTAGGAGTATTAGAGATATGTGAAAGAAGAAAGACAGGGGATTAGATGGAAGAAATGCAAGGTTAGGGTCTGTCAAGAAATGAAGCTGATGACTCTCAAGAAGACTGTGAAGCCGGGTATAATTTTGACAGAGACAGGCAGAAGCAGGAGTTTGAAAAGTGAGTAGCTACTTCCCTCCCAGCCCAGCTGATAAAAAAAAATGAGCAGCTTTAAAATTAAAGTATGCTGCCAAGGACCCAAACTGGGAACAACTTGTAGGCTTTATATAAATCTTCTTAAGACTTTAGCAGAGAGTAGAACTTAAAAGGATGGAATTATTACATGACAGATTTTTCCCCCACCTGGATCCCGGTCTGCCTCAGGCCCGTAAGACTTAACAGTTCATGGAGAGTATTCAGACAGGTGGAAAAGTACAAAAATAATAATATCCAGTATCCTTTAAAAAACAAATACTTGAATCACTTAACATGCTTGAAGTAATGAATATGCCTTAAGCTTTAGTGAATTAGGATATTTATTAGTTCATGAGTTAGATATTTGTCTACTACACCTTGTTTCAGCCTTTCTAAAAACTGCTACTACACCAGTTCTATGATGGCATAAGCAAAGACAGAAAGGTGCAAGCAAGAAGAGTTTTCTTGGGTATGAAAACAGCAAATTCAGTGTGAAAGTCAAAATCACTTCTAGCATAATAATTACCTTAAAATCATTTTTGCTCCTTGACATTAGAAAGGTAAGGAATGCTCTGGTAGACCCACTTATTTTAAAGGAATAAACATACCATTACAGGTACCAGGCAGATCTGTCCCCCATCTACCCTAACATCTCCTGGGGCTGTGGCCAGAAACCACTACCCTCCCTCACAGCATGGCTGTCTCAAAAATTTAAAAAATTCTAAACTGTCTTTAGGAGAATTCTGTTTCCCTAAGAAAAGAAACAGTGGGAAATTAAACAAAAAGCTCTGAAAAAAAATGTTTTTCATTTCTTCAGTGGACAGAATGCTGTGTTCAACCAAGGATCACATTTCTGTGACTATAAAAGAGCTCCTTCTTATATTAAATTCTTTAGTGCTAGTAATATGGTGAAGAAATTGATGCAGAAACATGACAGACAGCTATTTGGATACTTCTGGCTAAGAGCAGTGCTTTCAGTAAACCGCTTCACATTCACATGTTGTTGACCTGTGAGCCATTCCTCTGACTTCCACTGACTAGTCTTTTTCTCTTTATGGAACTGTTTTCCATATTCAGTAAGTTGTTATTGGAAACTTGAACAGTCTTTGCTATGATACTCCTGATGCAGTAATACAAGCATAATTCAATGGTATTTTTTGAACATAATGTTCAATGAATAATCATTGCATTGTATATTAATTCATAGTGCAAGCAATATGCTAACCTAGACTGCTAAAAGAGTGGAGGAAGATGCAAGTTCTTCTGTTTTAAATAAATTTTAAAAGATATGTAAGAAAACTCTACTTTTATCTAATTGTTTTAGTTCCTCTGTCCTTTCTGTGGTGTGTTTGTTTCAACCACCACCAATCAACCATACTCATAACATAACTCAGTATAATCCACAGTCTTTATCTATCTATTTTAGAGATTGCAAGAAATGTAGGCATTATCACATTTCTTTCTTACAAGTTTTACACCAAAATGAAAAGGAAGAAGGGATGGACTGCTGCTTTGCAGTGAGGCAATGGAAGGTAAGGAGAGGGCAGTAGAAATTAGATTACTCTCTGAGATTTCAAGTCAAATTTAACCCCAAACTCCTGAAAACCCACTCCATACCTACTAGTGCACTTGTCAGAAATGGCCTAATACTTTCAAGATCTGTTTTCTTAAAGCTAATTCCTTCTTAACATTAAGGCAATTATAGAAATGTAGTGGTAAAAACTGAAAGCTAACAGTGAATTCAGACAAATGAGGAAACATCTGTGAAGGGAAAGTGAAGGGAAAACTGACCTTCTAAAAATGCTCTTGAAACACTGCTCCTGCATGGCATTATTTTTACCTTTGTCTCTCTGGAGCTTCAAGAAGCAAACACCATCTGCTAAGAGCATAAATAGTGCAGGGAAATAAAACTGTATCTGGAGAACAAAGCCCTCTTCTGTATTTGTGCATGTCTTCAAACAGTTTCTCTGACGCTTTCAGGTCCCCCTTAAGATAATTTCCATATTAATTCCATGCAACAACTGACTGCTCAGTAGAGCTCACAGTCATTCTCCTGCTACCTCTTACTTATCAGCTTACGGTTTCAGTAAAATTGGAAAAAAAAAATGTACTGCTATTTTTTGAAGGAGTTACAAATCATCAGAGCAGTAGATAACCTGTACTTGCCATTTTTTGGATGCATGCTTTCCCTCTCATCTGCAGAAAGGTCCTTTCTCAGACAAAGTAGAAGCATAGAGCATACTGCTTATATTTATTGACGTTGATGGTGTTGTGTATACTTACAGAGGTAAAATTTAAAATAATAACAGTTACAAGACATTTTGCTTATACCTAAGACAATTAAGGGAGAAGTAGTCAGAGAGTGAAATGTTTTCTCTAAGTTGAGAATAGAAAACTGGTAGTCAGTTGTGATATTAACTTTAACTGGCATCTAGTGATACTTTTGCCTCAAAGGGTTACTCTTGAATGCCATGTTATATTGTTGTGGCAAACTATAGATAGTTCAGAAATGGCTCAAAGTATACTGTGCACATTATTCTAAACACATACTGCTATTCACTCAAAGCTACTTCAAACTCAAAAAGCCAATCTGATCCACCCTTTTCCTTCCCACGATTTTTTAATACTCTCTGCAACTTTCTTAGTTTATTGATTGTTTTCTTGACATGCTTTGCTCCTTTCTCTAGCCTATCTGTTATTCTCCAACATTATTTTCTTACCAGTAATAAGTGAAGTTACTATGAGCAGTAGTGCTTTGGTATTATGTGTTATTTTTTTCTTAGTTGATTTTTTGAGAGTTTTTTTACTTTTGTTTTCTTCCTCTTCTCTCCACTTCACTGACCCTGTTTATCTAGCAGTCACAGATTTGTTTGAGAAGGAAATCCGTAGGATAGCATGATCTCCCATATTCTCTTCCTGAATCTTGCCTGAAACAGCAAGCTGTAGCTTAACATTTGGAAAACAATGTTATAACCCCATTTTCTAAGATTCTTTTTCTTTTATCTTTACAAAAGTCTGAGACACACTCCAAGCTAATATCGCCATCGCCATGGCATTGTCTCAGATTAGGTCTTGCATCCTCCCAAGGAGGTGTGTGAGTAACTCTTTTCCTGAAATGTAAAGACGCACCACTGACATTTTTCTTCCTCATGGCCATTTCAAATGAGTAGAGAAGAACCACCAAACCATCAAACACTGAGCAGAGGTGAATCCAACATCTGCCTTGTGTACATTGTGTTTGGATAAACATGGATATATTCAGTATTTCTGGTACTGCTATAGTCATTTCATGTATTTTACAAGCAAAGAGCTCATGGATAAGAATCCATGGATTAGCTGGCATATGGATTTTTTTTTCTTTGTGATGTGAGTGTTTAATACCTTTGGAGATGGTTCTGAATATTTTCTTTAACTGATCCTTCTCACCTCTACAAACCAACATATATTTTCATAAAAACATTGTTTACTTCCCCTACCCTGGAATTTTAGAAGTTAAATAAAAATACCCTGGATATTTTAGACACGATTATTAATCTAAATATTGTTTTAATTAAAATATTTTTACAGTTTACTTTTTGGGGGGTAATATATTAAGTTCTCAAAAGCTGTTGTAAAATTTTAATTTCTTGACAAAAATAAGATTTTCAATCGTATTTTCTGAAAACAAGTAGTGCTTCATTTAATATTTTTGATAAAACTGTATTTTAGTAGAAGATGCTCTGTGTTCTAGTGCTTGTTAATATATGACCATAAAAAAAAAATCCAGCAAAGACAAGATAATAACCACACCTTTGCTGTGTAATATTAGCCATTCCCTCATGGTTTGTGCAATCAGAGATGTGCCTATTTTTGTTATTCACTCTAATTATTCAATAGCTTCCTAGGAAACGCTTTTCACTAAGTAGATTGTTATGGCAAGCTACTGTTTGTTTTCACTTCCCAGCACCTCTGTCCTTGGGGCTAGCTTTTATTCTTACCTGCAAACAGAATTTATAACTGAAATAACATAAGGGTATCTTATCATGGAAAAATCTGTCCTAACCTGAAAACTGATATTTTAATCTCAGTTGTACCTGAAGAAAATTGGCCAGTTTCACTAGTATTACATTTAACTTCCACTGTTTCACCTTTTGAGACTTTTTTTTAAGCATTAGCTCTTTTACCTGACTATAGCGATCTCAGGCTTAACAAAAGGAAAGAATGGTTTTAATAGGATTTGAAGGTTCGAGTTTCTTCTTTTAAAAAAAAAAAAAAAAACAGTCTGTGTATAAAGGGGAAAATGCATTTTTCATATTGATGAAAGTAAAGATTTAAAAAATTCTGAGGACTGTAAACACTTTGAAAGCTGCTGGTCAGGAAGATGACAGTCACAAGTCTCTTCCCTGCATTTTTGTTGATGAGAGATATGTGAGAGTGAAACACTACAAATCTCGCAGGCTTTTGCTGATTTTTACTGATGTCAGAAGCTATGTTCATTTCTAACTAACGCTCACTTCTAACATTTGTATACTTCAGTATTTGCACTGAATACTGTTGCTGGAGGTGACTGGCAGCAGACATGCTCTTGCCGATCCTCTTCCTCTGCTGTAGTCCCAGCATATATAATGGAGAAGTATTCTCTAAGTACTGTGCTGGGTATGAGCACACAAAGTTTAAGAAGTTCTCAAATTGTCCACCTCCAAAGGCAGAAGTTAATCCCAGAGAAGAGGGACCATGTTTACCAGTAGAGCACAACCTTTACGCTTTATGCTGGATGGAGTACTGATTCAAAAAACAACACAGGAATAGGGTCAGAACCTCATGTAAGACCCAACAAGAGCTGCTTGCCCAAGTGCTTGATAATTGGGACATTTGAAGTAGGATGTAATGTTTCTCCATAATCTACCCAGCTCCTGAGAACCACCAGGTGTCTGCTCCCTTAGTGTTTGCAGCCAGAGGCATGCCTGACTGTTGCAGCACAGCGTTTCTCTGGGATTTCTCTCAGCCATCTTTCTTCATTTTGAGGTATCTGCAGGCTGCACCAGAACCCATTAAAAATGAGCCCTTCGTTTTGGTTCCATCTAATTGTCTGATATATTAAGGGTTGGGGATGTTTCTGGGCAATTCCCTACATTCCTGGATAAAGCACTTTGGACAACTCACTTTGATTTTGCTGCAGTCCCTACTGGGTTAAGCAGCTGTATTCAATAGTGTGTTGGGTTTAAGTGGCAAAGTTTTGGCAGCAGGGGGCCTGCAGGGGTGGCTTCTGTGAGCAGAGCCCAGAAGCTGCCCCATGTCAGACCAGAGCCAGCTCCAGCCGGCTCCAGAAGGGACCCGCTGCTGGCCAGAGCTGAGCCAGTGAGGGATGCTGGTTGTGCCTCTGGGAGAGCGCATTGAAGAAAGGGAAAAAACTGCTGTGCAACAGCAGCTGGGAGAGAGGAGTGAGAAAATGTGAGAGGAACAGCCCTGCAGACACCAAGGTCAGTGAAGGAGGAGGGCAGGAGGTGCTCCAGGCGCCAGAGCAGAAGTTCCCCTGCAGCCCGTGGTGAGGCCCATGGTGGAGCAGGCTGTCCCCCTGCAGCCCATGGGGTACCACACGGAGCAGATCTCCACGCTGCAGCCCGTGGAGGAGCCCACGGAGGAGCAGAAGGTCTGGTGGGAGCTGCCTCCTGTGGGGGACCCGTGCTGGAGCAGTCTGCTCCTGAAGGATGGACCCCATGGTACGGACCCACATTGAAGCAGCTCTTGAAGAGCTGCATCCTGTGGGAAGCCCACGTAGGATCCATTTGGGAAGGACGGCATCCTGTGGGAGGGACCCCACGGTGGAGCGGGGGCAGAGAGTGAGGAGGAAAGAGAGGTGGAGGTGAAATGTTATGGACTGACTGCAACCCTGTTCCCCTACGCCACTTGGGGGGAGGAGGTAGAAGAAGGGGAATGGGGAGGAAAGGTGTTTTTAGTTTGCTTTCAGTTCTCACTGCTGTAGTCTGTTATCAGTTGGCAAAAAATTAAATTAATCTTCCCCAACCTGAATCTGTTTTGCCCATGACGGTAACTGGTGAGTGATCTACCTATCCTTATTTTAACCCTTGAGCTTTTTTTTTTTATCATATTTTGTCCCCCTGTTCTCTTGAGGAAGGGGAGCGTGAGTGTATTTTGCTGGTGCTGAGCTACCTACTGGTGTGAAACCACCGCAAACAGGAATTGCATTTCTCTAGACAGAGGGGGACACACCCTCTGTGAAGATGCACTGTGAGAGGTCTTTTTGACCCGTTTAAGATCCTACATAAAGACAAAAAAGAAATTGTGACAGTTGCCTATGCATAGTGTAGAGAATTTTTGTGGTTTTCTTCACCCTCTGATACAGGGATGAACTTTACCTGTATTGGAGCTTGCAGCAATGGACAAAACAAGACAAACTTTGCAGGCAGACAACTGAAAGAATACAAGAGAGAGTGCAAGGAGAAGTGTTTGCTCGATAGCTTATTGTGAAATGAAACATCACACATGATCACATGTACAAACAGCCATGAAATGGGATGGCTACTCATGGACATCTGTTCTTGCTCAGGGCGTGCAGCATAAAAAGTCAGGCTCCTTTGTACATTTGATTTCTCAGACGGCAAGTTTACAGAAATGAAACAAAACCAGAAGGATGATATCAGCATGGAAAAAAATTGCATAACTTTAATGAATTACTTGTTGTTAGAGTCCAAGAATCTTTTAATCTCTACAACTTGAATTGCCTGATCACATAACACTAAATTGCCAGAGCTGAAAAGATCTTCAGTAAATTTCAGAAGACTTTGGTGTTTACAATGCAAAAATGCAGGAGTGTACAGGGTATAGATGTCAAGATTTTGGCACTGTTGGGGCTGCTGGGATGGCCTCTGTGAGAAAAGATCAGGGGCTGCCCTATGTTCGACACTGCCAGTTCCACCCCACTCTGAAACAGACCCACTGCAGGGTACAGCTGAGCCCATCAGCCAAGCTGGTGGCTACTCTGGAAAAAGAGTTCAGGAAGGGCAAGAAATGACAGATAGGCAGAGGAGGAGGGAACGGAAAGAGTGAGAAACAACAGAGGGAACGCCAAGGTCAGAGGAGTAGGAGGAGATGCTCTATGGCATCCAAGCAGGTATTCCCTACAGCCCATGGACAACCTGCACTGGAGGAAGGAAGGAAGGAACAGCACAGAGTGCATGGCTGAGTGGGAGTTCGGCTGTTGGTACAGCCAGGGCCAACCCAACACAAGAAGGAGAAGGCAACAGTATCTTTTTGGATATTGGGGTGGTCTTTGTTGCAGTGTATGGGAAAAGGTTATCTTCTAGCAGTCTGGTTTCTAAACAGACCCAGATTTATTCTCATCATTCACTTACATGCTAATCAGTGACTCGAACTTTCTTGGCCTTCAGAACACATGATGGCTTTATAAATCTTACTTGTCATTGGAAGCCTTGGAAGTTGGTGCTGGTTTTAGTTCTGCTTTAATCAATTTAAGAGCCATTAGGCTTTCCAGATAACTCTTGTAGATGGTTAGGATTTATAAGCTGAAGTTCCCAGGCTAGCCACCTCAGAGGGCCGATCCCAGGCTGGAGGTTGCTGATTGCACTGGTTGTTCCCTTTGATGCCTTGCGGGTTTTTTTCTACCGATCTGCAACCTCAGGGAGGTAAAACTGATGGCACAAGTGAGTGAAAGCAAAATGGGAGGGAAAGACAAAAGAGGACCAGATTTCATTCTGGAGGAGGAAATGCCTTTTACTTCTCCTGGCATTATACTTAGAATGATGGAAGTTTGTGAACAGATCTGCCTTTAAAGGAAGTTGCAACAAGGAGGCATCTTCAAAGGTATTTCAGGTTGTGATACAAATTTCTAGCCAAATTTTGCAGCCAATTGATGAACTCTCAGTTCTGGTTCCAGAAATGTTTATTTGCAGTAATTAGTATTATAAAGTTAAACACAAGTTTTCAAAACCCAAAGATGTGTTCTGATTCCAATTTTTTATTCAAAGCTTATATTTGCATTTTCATTTGTATATGTTCAGTTTTAATTGCCTACATCAAGCTTTGAAATTCAATTCAGCAGTGTCCACGTTTAAAAATAAGAGCTATTACAAATTCTAACCCCCCCCCCCCCAAAAAAAAATACAAACAAACTTGAGTTATACTCTACATTTTTTCATTCACACAAGCAGCTTTGGCTGATTTAAGTGGCACTTCTCATAGAATTAATAATTAATAATTTAATGACTTGAATATTACAGATTACAATGATGTCAGCTCATTTAAAATGCGAGTAAGGAGTCGGAAACATTTTCCAAACTGTGTTTTATAAAGGAATATTTTCTAAGAAGCATTTTTAACTGTGTTATCTTTGTTACTTCCTGGTGTTGAAAATGTGTTAAAAATGTGACAGCCCAAAAGTACAAGTCCTTGTTGCTTTCTATTATCCAGCAATCTTAAATATTCTTAATTAAAATATAATAGTATTCAGTTACTCAATATACATCAGGAATAATTTGTCTGCAGTTATAAAGAGAAATTTGTTAAATATTCTATAATGAAGAGTATTTTGAAACTGTGTGAAATATAATGAGCACTGTATGCTGCAGAGCAAGCTGGCGTTAGCTTATCACTTTGTCTTTCCTAAATAGGAATAAATAGTCCTAAATGAACTATTTTGCTGTCATAAAATTCATTTTTCTTTTTTTCTTTTTTTTTTTTCTCTTTAATAGGCATGTATCTGTGCCAGCAGTTGTGTTAAAGATGGAATCATACCTTTTTTATTGGGCTGCAGTTTTTGTGATGGGGGAGTTATTTCTGTGGTCTCTAGTTCCAGAATAACATAACTGTCTGAATGTTTCAAACCAGTGCCCGTGTATAGTTACACTTCTTGCCTTGCTTTGTTCCTCACCTGAAGCAGCTGCTTTCTTCTCCTCCGTATATGCAGATTTCTTTCCTGCAGAAGCCTAGGTACAGTGGTAAGTGGGGCTGTCCACACACCCCAGTGTTATCCCTGCGTGAAGGCAGGTTGTTATTAGGACACGGAAGCTCTGACGCCCTGCGTTCTCCACTCTGGATATGGCCTTGGGTATCTATCTAAGCACTGAAATTAAGTGCTAAGACCTTCAACTTGATTTGATATTCTATGGGAAGCAATTGTGAGGAGCAAAGGACAGGCTTAATGCACTCCCAGTAGCAGTGCTGCTGAGGAGACATGCTATTGCATTCTCTATTAGCTGGAGTTCCCCAAGTGTTCTGCTGCTTAGGAGAAAAAAATTCAAGGCCTCAAAGAAATAATGTCACACAGGCACATGACATTAATACAGCCAGAAGACTTAGTCAAGGGGAATTCTCTCATATTTTGCCGCTAAGCACAGATTTTTCTGCTGAAGCTTTGTCTTTTTAACTTAACCTTGGATTATTTGAATTTTAAAAAATGCATTGACTAGAACTGTTTTCTGTTTGTTTACCATTTCAACTTGTTTCTAGTTAAATCTTCGGAAAATTTCAGAAGGAGACTGAAAGCTCTGGTGAAATTAATAAGGAAGATTATGGGTGACTTTTTTTTTTTTTTTCATCTAACAGTAATGTCATATCTAGCTCTGGAGTAGCACAGCAATAGTTTTGTAGTGTGTGCTCCGTAGCACAGCAATAGTTTTGTAGTGTGTGCTCCTCAGAGGGCCACAACTGGAACTATACACGCTACCCAGCAGGATCACAAGCAGTAAGGAACAAATCTCAGAGGAGCTGNGACTGAAAGCTCTGGTGAAATTAATAAGGAAGATTTTGGGGGGCTTTTTTTTTTTTTTTTCATCTAACAGTAATGTCATATCTAGCTCTGGAGTAGCACAGCAATAGTTTTGTAGTGTGTGCTCCGTAGCACAGCAATAGTTTTGTAGTGTGTGCTCCTCAGAGGGCCACAACTGGAACTATACACGCTACCCAGCAGGATCACAAGCAGTAAGGAACAAATCTCAGAGGAGCTGAATGAGCACCTTACCCAGAGACATGATATATTAGATAATTTCTCATTTTCACTATTATTTTCAAAAATTCTCGACATAAAAACAAACAAATCCAGAGAAGCACCTATGAGACAATTCTACCAAAGTCATTTCACTACCCAGTTTTTCCTTCTGCATTTTATTTCTTCTAAAAAGCAAACCAAAAAAAAAAAAAAAATCCCATTATCTCATAAGAATGCACTCAGCCCTGTTACCAGTGTTGTGGTTAGACAGAGGAAACGAGTGTAGCAGAGAGCAGAGAAATTTGTGGGCAATTTGAGATATAAAACTCTAGCATCTTCAGCATGTATATGCAGAACAAATACCTTTTCTACACTTGAAAGAATAGAACACTTTTTTTTAAGTTACAGAACTCTAAGCATTCCAAAGAAATTTGAGTTACTGTACTTGTAATCTCCAACCAAGATGAAAAATGTGTTGAAGATAGAAGGCAAGTTTTGATTAATAGTCTGGAAAAAATAAATAAAACCAACAAACAAAATCCCTAGTAATCAGTGTTACAGTTCTTACAGGCCAGAAATATCTGCATTTAGATTTATAATGATTGCCTTTGGGTTAGAGAAAAACAATCCAGCGCTCCTTAGCTAATGTATTGTTGCAGCTCAGCCTTCAAAGTTCACTACATTGACCAGCAAGCAATTTGGTATTGAACCTGCAGCCTTGCAAGCTCAAAAATCAGCAGCTTTTATCTACCAGGTGACAAATGGTAATGGAAAGGAAGAGGATCAGAGAAAACGCTCAGAAGAAAATTAGCTAACAAAAAGAGCCCAGGCAGCACTGACACGTTAGCAAACATACTCATTCTTGCAATGATAGTGAATTCAAGAATGCAAAATTCTTCATTCTTTAAACATACAATAGAAATATAACTCAGCTTAATTATCTCAGGATTTTTTTCTCTTGCAATTTTCATCTGTCTATACAGAACAGATTTAAAACACTATTCTTTGTCTTACATTTTATGATTTTACTTTGTATTAGAGAAAGTCAAAGCACAGTCTTGTTTCTACCACCCACACTCGCCTGAAGCAATTGTGTATATGCATTAACACTGACATCACGGTCATGTTGCAGTTTCATGTTTAGAAGAATGCTAGTAATACACTCATATTCCTCAAAAGAGCACTTGTGACTTACCTTCATCTTCCTTTTGCACCTACCTGCACATTTTCTTCAAGTTGCTTCTAGTCTTGTTGGCTTCTCACTGAGATCACCTACAATAGAGATAGGCAGAGATAAAACATACCGTGTTATTGAATAATTCTCACTAATATAATCATCCAGAGTAGTTGCAAGGAGAATGCTTTCTGCTGTCAGTCAGAAGACCATGAGGTGATTGACAGATGAGAGGTGATAAGAAAAAAAAGTCAGAACTCTGAGGTAAGGAAAACTTTCCATGTTGGATTTGGACAATACCTATGCTATTTTGTATTCACTGGCTTCTCTCACACTTCTGTGCTGTCAGACAGAAGTTTCTTTGCTCAAAGGTGTCCATTTTTTCCCCAGCTGTGCATCTGTGAAATGTCCTCCATGTTTTAGCATTTTCATTAATCTCACCACTAACTTCATAGCACTAAAAAATTCATAATATGAGAAGTGAAGACTCTTGTAAAAATGTTTTTTTACAAGAATCTTGAATAAGGACAAAGCTCAAGTTTCACGATGACTAAAGTACTTTCTTTCTAAGAGTTTTGTGGCATGTATTAATTTTTGCCATAGATGTTAGGGGAACACCTGCAGTTGGAACAATTCTCACATATTACAAAACCAAAATAAGTAAGAAGGTGTTGGGTTTATGTTGCTTTGACTGTGTGGTGTCATTGGTAGCTTCAAGGAATGACTGAGCAGATGTGATCCCGTCATGCTGTGGGCATAATGATGGTGTCATCACTCAGTAGGACTTGCCTGAGTGAACGCTGAGTACAGATGTCATTCAGTACTTGTAGAAATCTATACACACAGGTGAGGCAAAAACAGTTCCCATGTAATTTCAAAAACAGTTTTTGGTAATTAAAGTCATAAGACGTTGTGTGTTTTGAGAACTCACCCATGGTGCATGGGCGTGAAGAAGTGCAGTAAAACAAGAAGTAGCTTATTGGCAAAAGAGAATGTGATTGCTCTTGATGACAAATATTTTGTTTAAAGATACTGTGACCTGCCACATTTTAAGATAACCTGCCCTTAACATTATAATTTCATATATGAATCTGAAGACAAAGAAATGGCTTGCCGTTAAACTGTTTCTTTGATACATTTTCATTGCTATTCATGTTTTCTCTGTAGTTACCAATCAGACGCTGGGAGGTATGTTCTCTCCACTATCATTTTCTGCACAGAGTCTTAGGGGATCATTTCTTTTTTAAAGATCATTTCTTTTTAAAAAGCATGGTGAGCAGACAGACTACATTTCTGTTTTTTTGTTTTTGTTTTTTGCTTTTTTTCATACTCTCTATAACTATGGAATTTGTGATCCCTTCCCAGGAAATGATGTTAGAATATGTTAGAAAACTCACTTATTGGTAATATTAAAATAAAATAAAATAAAATAAACAAATGCATGTTTTCTAGCTCAGCAAAAACAACACAAAATGGATTATTTTGCTGGAAAATGACGTGGCATTTTTCCCCTCTTTTTTCTCTGTAAATATCATGCTGAATTTTTAAGGATGTAAGGTAGCTGAAATGACGGTAAGTAGATCTCTGCAATAAGATGTGTGGGAAAATCACAGAAATACTAATCACCTCTGACTTCAAGGCTTTCAGGGTTTCACTTTTTGCTTGTTTGTTTGTTTTGTTTTGTTTTGTTTTTAAAGACGTTTATTTCTCTTCTTTGTCCCCATCCTGTGACTGTAGCCTTTTTAGCTAGGGCTAAGGAGTAACAGACATTAAGTAACTCCATTAGCACGAGCCGGAGCTCCACCTGACGTGCCACTGTTTGCACTGTTAAGTAAAAACAAAGGCAGGCACTTTCCTGCCAGGGTTCACACTTTTGTCACGAGTCTGGTGACATACGTTGCTTCTGCTTCAAAATCTCACACCTTCAAGAGGGATCTCTGTGGGACAGGCTTGTGCAAATGCTGCTGCGTGGGCAGTGGCACTGCACTGTGCTGGTGACAGAGCACAGTGTTGCCCTGGTAACTTGCTGTGTACACCAGCCCCAACAATTTCAGCCTCCGACCTGCAGAACAGGGTTAGTCCGCTTCCACTGCATGGAAACGCTTTGACCCTTTCCCCCAGGCGCACTTGCTGAAAGAGATAACAGTCATAAGGCTCTTCAAAACTTGAGCGCTCCTCCCTTATTCCTGGGCTTGAGATTCCCGACCTTAGTAGTGGCTGCAGGACTTGAGCCGAAATCGCTTGAGCAGAATTAAGTGCCCAGATGCACTCATGGTAGGCATGATCGCTGGAGTATTACGGGTTTTTAGTCTGGGCCATTTGCTCATCTCCATCCAATAGACAAATATGTTTATTAATAAAGCTATACAAATAGTAGAATGAAGAACAACCTTGATGTTAAAATAAACAACATAATATAAAGCCATCTTTTTCTAGCCCTGTAAGTAGAATTGCGTTAGTGAGAATTTCTAGTTGTACAGGTTTCTGTTTTATTACAACAGGCATTAATATGAGTGCCTGCACACTGTAGCTTTGTAAAATAACATCATCTTCAAGGGTACACCATTATACTCTAAGTGCTAATATTATTTTTCAAGAAACCAGATTGCTTTTAACATTTTCATCATGTACAGAAGTCATAATGAGAAATGACACTATGTTTGCTAATATGTCTATTTGTATTTTCACACAGCAGAATTTTAAATATTTACAGCAAAAAGTGCTCAGGAGCTTTTATGTTACTATGCAATTTCTTTAAAATAAGGTTGAAAGACACTTTAATTCAGAGCCTAGAAATAAAATGAGGTTGTCTTCCAGCCTTAGCATTTATTGTACGTTCCATGAATCTACCAAACGATATCTGTTTTCACCTTCCTGTGCTTGTTTCTCTGATCCCCATTTGAAAAATGACTAACCATTAACAAAGTGCCTCGCCAGCATAGCAGTGAAACGATTGGCTTCTATTCATGGAAAAAGCCTGAAAGCTGTAACTGTCCAGAAGTGTACCGAATGTCAGATTTGTAGTCCCACTCTGCTGACAGCTTAACTGTTGCTTCTGAAAAGGAGTTTGCAGCACAGAGAGTAGGAAAAGACCTGACGACAACCTGCAGAATCCTACATTATTTACTACCTATCTGTATAGCACAGCTTCAGCTGGCAGGAAGAGTTAGGGCTGAGAATGAGAGATGTGTACTGCTGCTGTGAGAAATGTAAATAAGATTAGAGTTGCCAGTCCCTGCTGAGAGGTAAATTTCTTTTCCAGAAGCTGAACACACCTTTTCTTTGAAACGGCATCTTTGTTCGTGGGAACTGCTAGTCTGTATCCATCTGCCACACTTAAACCCTGGACCTTGTAAATAATCTCTGCACATTGAGCACAGCTATGACAAAAATGTAATGTCTTCTTGTTCTACATGTCTGGGAACTAATCTTCTCTTGGCAGTGAACCTGTGGTCTGTCAGCCTCAGTTCCTTTTCATTTATATACTTGTTTTGCTCAGCGCAGATGTGGGTGAAGAGGGGAAGCACAAAGGGGAGTTCACAGAGTAAACAAACCATACCTACCAGCCGGGATGATCGGCTTGCGAGTGTAGATAAAAGACATCTTCTGCTAGAACTTGCTTGACGCACTGTTGCTGTTCCTGCATTGCTGATGGGGTTCACAGACGAATGGGGGAAGCAGTACTGGACATACTAGCACAATCTGGATGGGGCGAGTGTTTGAGTTGATAGGGTTATTATGACTGGCTGATTGCAGTAACTATCTGAGACTGTGATTTCAGATCTAAATTTACTGTGGCTACCCCTGGCAAAACTCCAGTGTGCTCTGCAAGTGGTTAACATTGAAGGCTGGTCAGTCTTCAGCTAGATCAGAAAGTTCTTGGCCAAAGGGCATAATACAGTAGCTTTCTGGTAAATGCAAGTTTTTCTGTTTCGAGTTTTAAAGCAGGCTGAACTTTTCTTTCTTTTCTCTGAAAAACTGCATATTTTCAAGCAATCCAAGAGATCACCACTCTCCTAAAATATATCATGCTGAAGCGCTTATGATGAATCTGAAATGTGTGATAAATTGACTTAGTTTGCTGACATTTAAAGAAATACAGAGATAGTGTGGCTCTCTTCAGGCTTTTGGGGAAAAGAGGGTTTGTAATGGCCTCCCAAGATGCTCTGGGGAAAGTTTGTATTTAAAAGTCAGGCGTGTCACACATTTAACACTATTGAGATTGACTTACAAATGTCTCAATTATCAATCAACAAAATGGGAATCTATACTTTGCAGCCTATCAAACAATTAGCCTTTACCAAAGAAGCAGATATTGAAGGAACGGGGAGAAAATAACTAATAGTTCTTATAAGTGATCTCCACTGGTAACACTTTTCTCAGTGAGTCCTTGGGAGAACTAATAAACTGTGAAACTTTGCAGATACTTCCACTGTAGTGGTATCAAATACTTAGACCAGAGCTTGCCACCTTTCCTGCCACAACAGCCCGTGTGATCGGGTTATAAATCCACAGACAGCCCTCTTATTTTCATGCATCTAAGCATATGCCCAGAGTCTCCATCGTGCAGTCCTGGCTATGTGCATTCATGCTACCACATAGCTGGATATGCTCCTCCAACGTGCCTGGGTGCAGATGTCTCTCTCTCCTTGTGCTTCATTCCACAGCATAATCCTTGGCTTTCATGTGCATGTCACTGTGATAGCCCTGTCAAATAAGCTGCTTCCTCTCTGACAAGAAGTTCGAGACCCTGGAGTCTCTTCACAGCACCCCACCCAAGCCAGGAGTTAGGAGAAGGCTGTGAGCAACCAGAATAGCTCACACATCCCAAAGCCTACTTCCCACCTTCTCACTGGGACAGCCATCCTAGGGCAGATGTGCCACTCATCCTGTTGCCCACCCTGAGCCGTGGCTTGGCTTTAGGAATGTGGTGGTTCAGCTTGGGGTGAGCTTGCTGAGATTTTTAAAGACGAAGTGCAGTGTGTTCCAGAGAAAGCTTGCTTTCTGCCTAAGGCGAAGAAAATATTGTCTTTAACTTCTGTCTGTGTTCTGAATATTTATCAAAGATTAGATTAAAGATGTGATAACAGCTTCTGAGAAGTACTGGAATTGCCCACGTTGGTCAAAATAATTTCTTACCATAGATGTCCTCATTCTCCAATTTTCCACACTCAGTGAGTGTTCCTGGCTAGGTCATTGGTGTTGCTGATCTCAAGCAAATGATTTTTTTTCTTCTCAGAGTCAGAGTGACTGAGACATTACCACAAGATGTACTTTTATCTTTTGATAATTTGTATGTATTCATATGTGAAGTAATTGCCCATTCGGTACACAATCCTGAAAGTTTGTTTGCCCACTAGGTCGTGTATTGGGCCATTGAAATGAATAGGTTAATCTTTTTGTTACTGTGAGTCACACAATGTCCCTGCATCTTCAGGGAAGCCAAACTCGCTTGACAGTGGTGAAGAGATGCAAAAAAGCACTACTACTCTACCCAGTGGCATTACCTGTGCACGGCTCTCTTCCACCCAGCACCGACCCTCTCCACACCACACACTGCCTCTGACTCGAAACCTTCTCAAACTCAGCCTTTCTCAGATCTAGTAAAACACCAGAAAAGTCCAGTCTGATGGGGCCAACAAAGCAGCCAGACGCTGGAGATGACACCGGCCGGTAGGTCGGGCAGTCCCCTCTTGCATGCTTTCCAACCCAGCCTCCTGCAGTCCTCCACAGCTGCTTTGCCATGCATTTATTTCCCGCCAGGTGGAGCAATAAACAAAGAATATTACTGTCGAGATTTCCTTCAGAGAGAGAGAGAGAGAGAGAGTATTTAGACCTTAATTTTGCCTTTCCTCAAACTGAAGTTTTAACGCAATAATGAGATAAATCTGCAGCACAGTATTTTCTTCTCATTTAGATCACTGCAAAAGTGGATGATGTTTTTGTTTTCTACAATTTGCAGTCTGTCACTGATAAAGGTTTGCAGGAGGGAGAAGGTATGAGCTGCATAAATTCTCCTTCTGCATGCATACCAATTCTAGCAAGAAAATAAAAGTAAAAAAAAAAAAAAAAAAGCCAGATCACTCTTTTTGCATTAGTGGGGAAAAAAAAGTTTGGAAAATCTGTTCATATACACAGCAGCATAAAATTCGCATTAACATCTCATTAAGTCTAAATGCACTTAGGGACTGATCCAAAGACCATCATACTCAATGGGAGATTTTCCATTGCCTTCAAATGGGATTTGGATCATGCTGTTAGTGATTGGCAAAAGCTCATATTAACAAAACAAAAAATCCTGACATTACCTAAAAGGCTATAAAAGCATTTCCATTTCTTGTTCTGGGAAATCCCCCTTATGGCTGATCAAATGTAATCACAGCAGCCACCTCTGCACTGAAAGCTTCCTGTTAGGCTAACAACAAGGTAGCCGAGGTATAAATGCAAATGCCACCGCTATTTTACAAAAATTGGAATGGAAACCTCATTTTTGATTATAGTGAATTAGCCATAATAGCAGAGGTAAAACTGAAGTGATCAGAAGTTACTTTATATGCTATGTAAACAGTATTTAAAAAGAGGGAGAGATAAAAGTAACTGAAATCCAGTCCAGAATAAACGTATGCCTGCTATGATAATATTTTATGCAACTGTGGTGTCCTAATGTGAACTACAGTAATGAAAACAAACTAAATTAACTCAAGTAGACATTATAGGGTCAAAAGCAAACCAGCCTGTTGTGCACAGTACCTTTTAGAGATCTGAGTATATGATATCACTAATGGCTTTGTTTTCTTGTGTGAAGATGAAAAGAAGCACAATAAAAAAAAGAAATTAACTGCCTTGGGCAGCTTCAGATTCCCTGATCTTTATTTATTTTTTTCAAATGCTGCTTCTAGCAGAGAGTCTGGAGCAGAGCTCCAGCTCTGAGCAGGTTTCTTGCTTAGATGGCCTTCGCAGGTACTTTGTTATTGGGCTGATGGCACAGCTGGGCCAAGAATTTTCTGTGTACGTTTAAAAAAATAAAACAAAATGAAAGGACAAACACCATATTTTCGCCCAAAATATTTCAAGATTTAGACAGACATGCCAAGTTGGATAGGTAGAATGCTACTGAGGACTTAAAAGGCTTTCCTAGTTTTCCTTCTAATGTGAGGTTTTAAATACCCTTTTTCTCCTTCTTATCTCCAGGACCCCTTTGGCTTGTCTCACTGTGTTCAACATCCCCTTCCTGGTGTTAAGGGACTCCATTGTCATGTACCACCATGTCTGCAGCAAAACTGCCTTCTTATTCCTCATGTCTGTTAGGAGCAGAACTGAAAACTTCAATTAGAACAGTCTCCTAATTTTTCTGTGTTAGATAACCCTGAATCTAGAATGGGGCAATAATGCTTTGTAGGAGTTTCAGCTCTTAAACTATTGCCAAAAAAATGAAATTTCACCAAAGGAGGAAGGAAGATATAAACATTGCCTAATATTTTAAAAATACATCTAATTACTATATGCAACAGTTGTGGCAAATCCCAAATTTAACATGGTGTTAAAGATAACTGGCTAATGAGAAATGAATTCCCATGAAGAGCCATGTAGCTGATTCTCTTCCTGGAAGTGCTGATTTCATTTTTGCTTTTATTCTGCTGTCTCGTCTTAACCTACATTTCCCTTTTTGGTCTCTGAGATGTATATAGCCTTGCTGCTTTTCCCCTCTCCCTCTTTGGTGGCTTACCTTCATAAAGAATGAAACAATCTTGTAACATGAAATAATACATAGCAAAATGCATGTTAAAATACTATTCACTGATTTGCAGCATCAGTTCATCCTGGCAGAGTTCAGAAATCTGGCTCTTGGCAAGTACTTCAGAGGAACCACTGAGAATTGGTAATCTTCAGCACCATCACCATGCATTCAAGTAAAAAAGTGATGCTGGGGAAAAAAATCAAACTGGTATCTGCAGTTGGGATCATATTTTCACCTGTCTTTCTGCTTCTGATTGCACATCATCTCAGCTTTCTTACAGTTAATCTCAGCCCACTCCTGCTTGAGTCAAAGTGAGTCTTTGCCATCAGTTTTGGCAAGAGCAAAGTGTTTTGAAAATGTCTCTTCCTTCTGCTTGCCTCCCCCCAGTAGTCATTAAACACAGTGAAGAAGTGATCAGAAACAATATTTTGTTGTTTATGGAGAAACCATCATTTTTGGTATCATAGCCCTAGAGATGTGTCATCTCGGGAAAGCCATGTGGGAAGTGTCGTAGTTCTAAGATATCTCTTTGAACCACAGCATCCACACTGTTTTCTTACCTCAGTTAGTAAAGCAGAATGACCTCCTGGCTGCTGCACCAGCACTAGATCACTGCTGAGATCATCGCTTCAGTCCCCATCCTTCCAAGCTGTCGTTGGAAGAAAGCAGAGCCTCCACAGAGGATAAGCAGAGATGCTGCCACTTTTCTTTGCATCACCCCAGAGATCCCAAAGTTTAAGTGGGGATTTCTGTGGAAAACAATTGTAGCTTTAGGTGCCTAATGCCCGTGTGGAAGCTGAAGTCATCTTGTGGGTCAGGACTTTGGTTAGAAGACAGCTAAACTTTATATTGTATTTTAAAACCACTTATTGTATGGCTTTATTTTCTATCTGCAAGAAGCTTACCCTTACTTGTAAAACTGTAGGGTGCAGTGTTTAGACAAACCAAACAAAACCAGACTTTTGTCTGGATTTTTTTGGTCCCCTGATAGATCACTGCATTAAAAAGAAAAAGAAAAAGAAAAAGAAAAAGAAAAAGAAAAAGAAAAAGAAAAAGAAAAAGAAAAAGAAAAAGAAAAAGAAAAAGAAAAAGAAAAAGAAAAAGAAAAAGAAAAAAAGGAATGAAAATGCAAAAACACCTGAATTTGTCTTGTTAACAGAATAGAATGATTCTGTTGCTGGCTAGACAAATAGAACTGCTCATTTCACCACATTCCTAGTCTTTTAAATATTAAATTGAAATTGAGTGAATTGCAACAACAACAACAACATTTTAAAGGCTGCTGTTGCTCTCTGGTCTGGCTATCCAAGCACGTGCTGGGCATTCACAACAATAGTAATATTAAATGAGAAACTGACTGCTTAGCCAGGATGACAGTTCCATCCTTTCAGGTTGTGGCCATTTTCTCTCTGAGCACAGTGCAGTGTTGAAATATAGCACTGATAATGCTTGCTGTTGTCTTTATTTAATGTGAAGCAATATCAGTGAGTCACCCAAGTCTCTTGTAATTCTGTTCAGTTTCTAGTTGTGCTGGGCAAACATATGAGATATTCACAGAACAAGTAGCGTCTAAATTTCATCCCTTGAGAAGTTAATCTATGTCTTCCATAGTTAATCAGTAAGTATTGCTTACTTATACCAATGTTTTACACATCTATAGAGCCTTTGGATATCAGATTGTTTGACACTGAAATAAATCCTCAAATACTTCTCAGGGAGACATAAATACCATTATTATCCACAGCAGTGCAGAAAGGAAAGGTGATCATTCTAAATCCTTTCATTGAGACAATTTAGTTTGAGAGGCCTGACAGCACAGCTATAAGCACCCAATAGCAGCCTTGATGACCTACATCATTAAAAATAAACACAAACAAACAAACAAACAAAAAATACCAATAATGATGAAAATGATTTAACAATAAATTTTTTTCCACTGGGCTCACAGTTTCTGAGAACAAAGAATACTTTTGCTCATTTGAGATGAAGAACTGAAAAGTTCCTCCATTTTAAATTTCAGTTGATAATCGAGCAGTTTGACAAACTGAGCTTACAATTTGTAGAGACATTAGGAAGATGTGAGACTTCAGAATTAGCCAGCAGGCTTGTAGAGGTTTTGAGCCATTTTTCTCATAACAGAAACAGTGAATGAAATTATGTAGTGATCAATGAATTAAACCTAATCAGTGACCTTCAAATTTCATGCATGAGAAATTTTTAGTCTCAGATGCAGAAAACAGAATGAGGTAAGGTAAGTGGATGAAAAGAACAGTGGACTGTCAGGAAGAAATCCTTGGTGCCTTACAAAAAATGCCACTGCTTTAGCAGTGGGGCAAACAACTGAATCAGCTGTGATTCAACGGCACTCAAATTGTAATTAGTAGCTTTGTTCAATCTTGATTAAAATATATGAATATCATTTTCTATATTAACATTTAATATCAATTCATAATTAGACATGGGAAACATGAAATTCTATGAGCTAATCAATATATATTTCATTAATTAAAAAAAGAATGCAAATTGCTTATATGAGTTTACATACTGGTGCAAATTCTGCTCTTATCAGTCAGACTGGTTATCTATGGATAAGATTGTTTGGAGATAGCTTACCGGGAAAATGGCTTCTCTACATTTCCAGGTGTGCCTGTGAATGTGAATGAATGTGTTGGACACATAACTTTACTCCGTGCTTGTTGTAAGGGAAGACTTAAAGCCCCTGGCTTTTTTTTTTTTTTTTTTTTTTTTTTTTTTTTTTTTTTTTTTTCCCTTAGCAAACTTTAATGGTTTTTGAAAATATGACATATTTTTAAAAACAGAGATTAAAAGGAAGGCATGGAGGAATCTGTACTGTTTCAAATTAGTTTGTTATGATTAGATCATTCAGTCTGACTTGGGTGAACACCAGTAGCACTTAACTTGATGACCATCCTTAATGTAACATAGGCTGCTCTAGACACAGGCAAAATGTCTTGGGCAACAAAGTGATTAATAACCCTTCGCTGCACGGTGCATGCAAGAGGGTCCCAAAAGGCCCAGCTCGCCACTCTCAGTGCCACACAGAAAGGGACCAGGGTGTCAATTAGCTGGTATCACTGGGAGGAGGGACACACAGGGATGGTTTACTCAAAAGCAGTGGTTGTGCTCCCCACCCCTCCCATTATCAGTCAGAGGAACAAGTATTACCTTTCATTCATTCTTCTTCCTCCTTTCTGGAGTAGGACTGGCAGCCTTTGCTCCCACTTTTTTATCTGCCCAGCAAAATTCAGTGCAGCCCAAGCTGATGCAAGGCCTTGAGGTAGGTCTGTATAGTACATATATACATACGTACATACTCAGTACACATATGACTCAGGTTGCCCCGGCAAAGTGGAGGTATAGCTTCTCTCACTTTCTTTTGAGGTGAGAGGCTGGTCATTCTCCAACAGCCTTTGTCAATACAACTAAAGCAACCTTTTAGAGAGGATATGTAATTTTAAAAACTCAGCTAGATGCATGATCTATCTGTGCTCACAAAAGAATGTTTAGGAAAACGTTAAATAAGCTGGCTTGGAGCATGAGGGCAAGAGCAGGTTTGGAGAGGCAGGAAAATGGTTTACTATCTGGAAACTAAATATGATAAATTTGATATTTCTAATAGGAAGTAATGGTAATAATTAGCTGATTGAAACAGATTTAGGATATTACCAAGGAAATAACCTAGTACATATGTAGCTGGGTGGATCTAAGTGTGTGTATATGTACTTTTATGTTCTACTCTGTATCAAAGCATGTCCTTGCTCTGACACACAACTGATTTCCTTTAAATGCAGTTATTCCAATTAGCATTAATTGTCTGTGCTGCTATGCTGCCAACATTTGAACCCATTGTGGGAGGAGAATGTGTTAGTCACAGTTGTTCTGTAGACAGGAAAGCTGAAGCCCAGGACAAGTTCTGTTAACAGAAAAATAACTATACCCACTATTTTTATTGATTTCCTTTGGGATTTTTTGCTTGTTTTATTGTTTGTTCTTGTAGTATAGGCAGAGGAAGAAGGCAGCCAGAATTGCTGTTAAGACTATCTTCATTATTTATTCAAATATCCTAAAAGATAAATTCATGTAATATGTAGACATATGAGAAACTAAGTAAGCATCATTTTCATTAGAAATGAACTGATGTTATTTACGACAGGTTCCTGAACTAAACTATTCTCACTGCAGACAGGAATGTTTTTAATGGGGGTGTGCGCTAGGTTGTTCTGCTCTGCAAAAGTGATTAAGATGTTAATATGCCTGGGCTAGAATATTAAGGACTATTAATCCATGAATGTATGGTATTAATTGGATTGAGTGCAAATAGATGAGTAAAAGCAACAGAACACACCAAAATCAAGATCTCTAAGAAATGCCATGTAATAATGTAAAATGAGTTTCTAGGAAATGTACGCCTTCTTGTGCTGATAAGAAGATTCCATATCCCTCATAGTTTCCTTTTTTCTCTGTTTCATCAGTCTGAAAGAATCTTTGAAGCTATTGCAGCCGAGAGCATAACCAGTTCCAGCTAATTTTTGTTGCAATATTCTCAAGGAGCATCATTCATCGTTAAGAGAAACTGTGATCTACAGTGATGTCAATATTGCAAATTAAAGTGCATTTTGTGTATTTTGGATTTTATGAATTTGTCTTTAAAATCTGATTCTAGTCTTAGTAAATTAACAGTAGGAAAAAATTAAGCAAAAATAATCCCATGAAAGCTAATCAAGGCTGTAAAGAGGATGGTAATATTTTCTTAACTGAGGACATAACACAGTGCCCAACATATATTTACAGAAAAATTGTTGTCCTCCTTGCTAGTCCTTGAAAGAAGTCTACAAATTATCTAGCACTGTGTTTACTGCAGTGATTTAGGAACTACTTTAAGACCGCAGCTTGGGGGTGAGGGGCAGGGAGGCCTAATCTGAATACCCACGTGCATTAAAATAATACTTGAAAAAAATTGTTGAAAGGAGACAAAGTTGGAAGTAAATCCTCTAGAAGTGATTACCACTTTCCCCATGGGACATAAAGGTCATGCACAGCTTTCCCTGGCCTGAAGGGAAAGGCTGCTTGTATGTGGAGTTAATAATTTGGTCTCTAGACCAAACTCAGCCTGACATAATTGGGTTCAGTTCCATTAGCTTCTGAAGAGTTGCATTCACTTTCACAGACTTGGATTTGGATTTGAAGTTTTGACAGTCACCAAGAAATTATTAAAACTGCTCTTTCATCGTTTCCTGTGATCATGCTAGCATAAATGAAAACACTGACAACGTGTGAATAGGTCCTCAAAGTTGAATATCACTAGTAAGACATTTTTGTGATTGGTTACAAGCGTCTTCATCTTTATAATCACTTATTAATGTGGAAATTAATTTTCAAGACCAAAAGATTCTAGATTTGAGATCCATATAAATTGCAGGAAATATGAATTTTTAAATACGCTTTTTCTAAGATGTAACAGGATCTTTTGATTTAACATCACACTGGCTAACTCAGATTTCTTCACAGAAATATGGGAAGATGCAAGACAATACACTAAATTTGAAAGCATCAATCTAAGTTTGTCCCGCTGTATCCAGTGCTCAACATGATGTTCCATCCATTTTGTGGATTTTTTTTCTTTCTCTTTTTTTCTGCCAACGGAATTGAAAAAAAGGTTTTGTGTTTGTATGTGTATGTGTGTGTGTGTATGTGTGTGATCTATTATTCTAATATTATGATATGAAGCAACAACACAAATTTTCCCTTGAAAGCACAGAAAATTTCACATATTCACTTGTGTAACAGAGGTTGGTTCATAAAATAGCTGAAGCCTATTTGTGTTTAAATTTGAAACTTCTCTAATAAAACAGAATTCCCTGTGGGAGTGGGATCTGAGAGAAGTAATAATAATTACCAGATTGAGGTTACTTCTCTTTGAAGGTTTTTCTCTTAATATTGCTGATAGCAACTATTCCAAAAAGCAGACATCTGAGTTTTTCCATTACATACAGATAGTAGTAATAATAGTAGTAATTGTTATTAATAATAATGATTAATGATGTGAGTAACAGTAAAGAGACCCTAGTGTTTCTAAGAAACCATCTAAGGAATACGGGAATTATCGAAAACAGTAACTGGAGCAGGGGTTCCATTCAGACAAAATAAAGCACATTACCATTTGCCCAGAAACATATCATGAAGAAAATGCTTTTTATTACCATTTAGTTAGCTACTCAGCAACCTATGATAATGATAAAAATATGTGACAGGCAGGAAACAAGAAAATTAAGTATCTCCTAGTAGCATCATTTGCTCATTGCAAAGAAAAAATGTCACATTAAAAATGTATTTTGCAAAATATGCAATATTTCTGATGTGAGTTCTATATGCTCATTTTTTCCCCTTTTGTGCATTGCAAAGATATAAATCTATATGTAGCATTGATAAAGGAGGAAAAATCTACATTTTCTTGTACACTGTCAAAGGGACTATAAAATGGTTATCTTTAATTGCATTAGGTTTTGAGTTGCCTACACAGTCTTTGAAGCTCATATCTCATTGAGATATACTGTGTAGGAAGTTCACCCCTTTCCACTGCTGTTTTTGGCAGTCTTCAGCTAAATTGGGCTAAACATGGACACTTCACATCAGTTTAATATTAATCAGAGCTTTATTTAAAAATACAAAAAATTCTTAAGATGGACACATCTTCATATTTTTGCATCTTAATAAGTAGCCTGGTCTTAATCCTTCCAGCCTTCACAGGGAACAGGAGATGCTCAACACAACTAGGAATCCGTTAACTTCATTAAAGACTTTAATATGACACTAAATACCTATCATCAGGGCCTCAGATTTGAAAATGTTGCCATTTTTTTCCTTAGTCCAGATTGTACATTTGTGGGAAAATAGTGAATCACGCTGAAAGATGCTAAGCAAACAAAGTTTTCAAATCTTTGTTTCAAATTAAAATCAAATGCAGAGTATTTGGTGGAGATTTTATACTTTATGCAGGAGTATTTTCTTAGGGATAGGAAGATAGTATGTGATTATATTTACACACTGGCTCTGCATCCTGTGAATCTGGTTCATAAAGAGTAACACTATTCACCTAGCTTTATAGGTCATCCAGCTTTATAGGCCAAGATCAAAATAAGATAACCTCTGCATCTTGAAAGAGGGGACAGAGTGCACCTTCAGCAATTTTGCACATGATGCAAGATTGGGAGGAGTGGTTGATGCACCACATGGGCGTGCTGCCATTCAGAGGGACCTTGGCAGGTTGGAGAAATGGGCTAACAGGATTCTCATGAAGATAACAAAGATAACTGCCAAGTCCTCCACCTGAGGAGGAATAACTCATGCACCAATACAGGTGGAAAGCTGACTGTCTGGGATCAGCTCTGCAGAAAAGGCCCTGACAGTCCTGGTGGACACCAGGTTGGACATGACTAGCAATGTGCACTTGTAGCAAAGAAGGCCAACAGCATCCTGTGCTGCATTAGGCAGATCATCAAGAGGTCAAGAGAGGCGATGCTTCCTCTCTACTCAACCATGTAAGATACATCTAGGGTGCTGGGTCTAGCGCTGGGCTCCTCAGTACAAGTGAGACATTGACATATTGGGGTGAGTCCAGCAAAGGGCCGCGAAGGTGATTAAGAGACTAGAGCATCTCTTGTATGAGGAAAGACTGAGGGAACTGGGACTGCTCAGCCTGGAGAAGAGAAGGCCCGGGGGGATCTTAACCATGTGTACAAATACCTGATGGAGGGAGTAAAGATGACAGAGCCAGACTCTTCTCAGTGGATCCCAGTGACAGCACAAGAGGCAATAGGTACAAATTGAAATACAGGAGATTCTGTCTGAATATAAGGAAAAAATAAAAAATAAAATTTCCTAAGAGGATAGTCAAACACTGGATGTCCCAAGAGGCTGTGGCATCCACATTGTTGGAGATGTTCAAAACCAACTGGATTCTGAGCAAGCTGCTCTCACTGACCCTTCTCTGACCAGGGGGATTGAACCAGATGATCTGCAGAGGCACCTTCCTGCCTCATCTGTTCTACGATGATGTGAAATGCCAGAAGTCTTCCTAATGTCATCAGCACCTGTTAGTCAAGTATAAATTTCTCCATACAGAAAAGAACAAAATCTGAGAATATCAGACTGTCTTTTTTTATAAAGCTTGCATACATCCAAAAAGAAGTATTATCACTGAATTTTGCCAGCTAAAAACAGCAGCAGTGCCATTTTCATGAAGTGCAGTGTGATTGTACGAGGTATAAAAACCATAAAAGTAGGAACTAAAACAGTCGATGTTGCTTAAGCCTAGGGTCCTGAATTTAAGGATCTTCCACCCTGACATCCTTTTCTCTGCAATTGGAGCAGTGGAAAGAAGCTTGACACAACAAAGAATCTGGGCAACTAACTTTGAATATTAATGTTAATTGCCTGGGATACTTACAACTGAAATCTGCATCAAATTAATATATTCACATACTTAGACTCACACAAAAATAAGCATGTCTAAATGCCTAAAAGAATGCATGATGCATGTTTAGACTATTGCAGTTTATAAGTAAAACTGTGTGAATATATTCAGATAGGTATGAGCAAATTTAGACAGATGCAAGGGATCAATGGTGCAATTATTGATAGCTATGTACATGCACAAATCAGCAGGAGAGACTTTAATCTCCCTTTACAGTTTTGGATTATGAGAAATGCTGGATGAGAAGGCAATTCAGTCCTGAAGGAAAAGTATAGAAAGAGCAGTTCCTTTGTGGATCTCTTTCACAGGATTAACATTTAGACACATACCCAACAAACATCTTTTTTTTGAACTTTGCAAAGTGGTTTCAAAAGGCAAACAGAAAAGAGTCATGCTTTGCCCATAATAGCAAAAATTGCCTTCTCTAAACTCTTTTCAGCAGTTGGATTCTTTCAAATGGCTGTAACTTTTATCAGTATTAGTCCAAGGAAAATTAGGTTTTGTTCTTCACATGTGGGATACTGTGTCTGTGCTGGGAGATTGTAAAACTTCTTTCAAAAGCCATATTCTTTGGGATTCTCATGAGAAATCTTATGAAAGGCTGATGTGTATTGTCTTTATCACAGCGTGTTTTGACAATAAAATGACTGTCTCTATTCTTTTGCTGTCTCCAAAGGAAACTAATATACAGATCTTCCTGCTAGCTCATCTCTTATTTAATCTACCTGCTTATAATTATTCTTGTAATTAGCTTATAAATAATTATTAGTAGTTTATTTATATTTAGAGATGGACATTCTGACTATTGCTCTAATGACAACTGCATCTGGCATGGTCTCTGTTCTGGTGTGATCTGTTTGTTTGCTCAGCTTTACTATAGCTTTGCTCTCCAGACTTAATTGTTTCAACAGCTGAATATTTCACGACGATATTTTGGGAATGTTTTTGCTATAGGATGCTATGAAATGCAGCTGTTCTACTTCTGAATGTTACCACTTCTCTAATTCACTCAGCCTAACGTCATTCACCCACTCCATTCATCCCCTGGGGGTACTAGTAGTTGGAGACAGTGAAGAACAGCCTCACAAACACCTGCACTAGGGGAGAAAACTCAGAAATAGGGTAAGATTGGCCAATATGAATTCTTTAGAGCTGATTTTAAAAATGCATTTTCCTAATCCATTTTTGCTGTTTCAAAATGTGAAGCAGTTGTGGGGAATTTCTTCATTTTCAGTGACTGTATTGCGTTAGGAAATGTTCGAATAGGGAATACCTTTGTTTTATTTCTTTGCATGTCAGAAAATGCTGACAGGCAATGAGGTATTCCTTGTGTAAACTAATTTAGGTCTTGTAGCTAGGTCTTGTAGCTTCTTACATGCATCACTGAAGATTCCCAGTTGTCAGTGTGCCTAAAAAACTGAAGTCACAAGATTTCAAGCATATGCTGTAGGAAGGGGGGAGACAGATACAGATCCCACAGGAGGTCACAAGATTTCACATAAGATGCAAGGATGACCCTGGAGGGAGGTTCCAGGACAAATTCTTTTCTGCCGCTATGGGTAGCAGAAGTCAAAGGAAGAGCAAGCCCACATATCTCATGCTGCAGTTGCACAGACAAAATCAGTGATATAAATTGCTATTTCATAGTGGTTTATTCTACTGTAAAATGGCTCCTGCATAGTTCCCACGGAGGGACATAAAGCAGTGAATTTCTGCTTTTGTCTCCTATTTTCCATAATGGCATTAAAAACTGTGGTCTGGAAGCTGAATCTCTGAGTCCCACTGCCTATGCCCACATAAAAGACCGTATCAAGAATGCAATGGAAATTAAAACAGATTATATTTTAACTGTGATATTTTCCTGCACTCATACATATGCATGTATATAAATAATGATAATGATTGCTTCCCTTACACTATGTTAGTGATAGGGTTCTTTTTAATTGCTCTTGTTAACTTATAAGAAAAGAATATAGCAAAAACTGGAATGGAGGGCGGAGGTGGTTGACTTTCATGAGGAGGGAGGCTGAAGAGATTGTAGGTACATAGTTTATAGAAGAGATGAATGAGAAGGAGCATGACAGAAGTCTTTCAAACAATGAGTATTCAAAAAACGGAAAGTAAAAATAACTCCCCGCCCCTATCCTCCCTTTGGCTTTCTTTCCATTTCACTGAGCTGTAAGCATGTGTCTTCCTCACGATATGGATAATGCTAACTTCAAGTGATCAGTCATACTGTCCTCTTCTTCCTCCCGCACTAATTTTTGAGGCTTTTGCACTGTTGCTCCATTTAAACCTTAAACAGTTTTGAATAGAAGTTCTTTCATTTCACTATTATCATAAAAACAAAATCAAGTTTTCATGACACCATTTTCTTTCTCCAAGGTATTTCCAGTGATTCAATATAATTGTCTAATGACAAAACCCAAAACCTCAAAATATTCTGGGGGAAAAGTACCCTCAAAAATCACATTTAAACCATAACCAGAAAGTAAATGCTAACTATAAAAAAAAAAGGGAAATTGTCTTGCAGCTTCACACTATTTAAGCTTTTTTTTTCTCTCTAAGTGTACTAATCTTACTCCTCAGCATTTTAGTACAGACACTAACGATCTCTGTGGCATTGTAAACACCATTGGAGCTGTAAGAAGATAAAAAGTTATAGTGTCCCATTGGTGAAAATATTTTTTTCCAGTATGTTGCAGGGTCTTTTCTGTAAAGATTATCCACAAAGCTACTAAGGGAATCTTTTCTTTAAATCTATTTTTCCCACAGTCTCCCTTAAAAATAATTCTAAATATTTCAAATAGCTTATTGTAAGTTATTCTGCACTTACAGTGTTTTCTTGTACATCTGTATGACAATGATGCAATGTAAATTGCACAATCAGTTCATTTCAGTTGCACTCTGATTTTCAGTGAGACTATATGCAGCAGCAATAGCTGTTCAGCATGATTTTGGATTGTTGAACTGAGTCTACATGCAGACTAGGTTTCATGTTGGATTGTAATCATCTTAAGTCATCTTTATTGTATGGAGATCCCAACATATCTACATAATCTTAAGCAAAAAATTATCTTTCTCAGCGATTCACTGGTAAGATTTATCTGATTTGCTCTTACATCAGGTTTTTGCTTGCCAGTCATTGCTTTGCAACCATGGACCTTTTTCACTTCACTAAATGATCAAAACTTGATGCAGTGCTGGTCTATATGTTCAGCCAACACATTGAATCATGTCCATGCTATCACTGCATAATACCAAGTTGTATGTTAACACCCGATATGTTTGATCTTTCAACAGCAAAAGTATTCCTTGTCCATGCTGTTAGCTGAGATCGGTTTTCAGGCACTGTTTTCAGCTGTGAAGACATTTCAGTGATCAGTTTTCAGTCATGAAGACTCCTGTTATTAATATTTGGGGTAGTTGTTTCTTTAATCCTCTTTCACAGTGTATTCTTAGTATTCCTGAGCAGATGGCCATTCATTGGGTGTGGAAGCTGTTTTCTGGCTAAGAGCAGCTTTTGGTTGACTCCTTCGTAAGCAGTGCTGGTTGAGAAGGAGGTGCAGTTGCACTCTAGGGATCACAGACTGAGCAGACTGAGAGACCAAGGTGTGAAAATGGGCAAAAGCGGGAGCAAACTTCAGGCTTCCTTGGAGAAAAGGATCTATTTCACATTTGTAAAGGAACCCATTCCAGCTATGGTGAAAAAAATAAAGTGGAAAAAAATACATCCTTTTTTTCTCTTCAGTTTATATTCTGTAGAAAACAATACAAGAGCTGATCCAGGAAGAAATGCCCCAGGTGAATGATTTTTCTCTCTCTTCCTATTTCTGTGTGAGTGAGAATTTCTGTCTAAAGAAGAGTGAGACAAATAGACCATCATCACAGATGAACTAGAAAAGATCGGTAATCTCCCCAAATGCTTTCACAGTGAGACCCAGTACTTTATACCTTGTACAGAGTATATCTATTTCTTTCAAATTTCTGTTCATTTCACTGTACCTTCTAGTGCATATGATATATATGCACTTATTTTTATCAGGGCTGACTCTGTATTTATGCACAGCACCTTCAAATGAAAAAGATTTATGTTGTCATTTTATGCTTCTTTTTTTCTAGTATATATCTGATGCTTACATGACACTGCTAACTTTTTGCGCTGTCTAGCTTAAATGCCCCCAAAGTTATCAGGCTTCTAAGATCCTCAGAGAGACCATTCGCTGCAAACTTTTATTTTGTAGTGTAGCTTGTTATTTTTAGCCTTGCTTTTTTTCTTCATATTTTAGCTTGTGATAAATGTCTTTTTTTTCAAGAGTTGAGAATGACTATAAGTTAAAGATTGAACTGTTTTCTTAGCATTTTCCCTTGACATTTTTTCCCATTGCTTTGGGGCTTTTATCCTTCCTGAGTGATAGCGAGTGTAGTTTAGATACACTAATATCTATAATAATATGTTCTGAACAACACCACAGCAAAGAGGGCCATATTTTCTTTAGGAATTAGCATCTGCAGGTAATAATTATATTTCATACAATCATAAGATAGAATATGTGACTTGAATTATAACGCTGGGTTTAGGACTTAAAAATCTTTTTCTCACTCATATGGGTCCAATGCACCAGAAGACATGCAATGTCAACTCTGAGATACGTATGTGTAATATTTAGATCTGAACTAATGAAAACTGAAATATTAAGCGATATACAAATTAGGATACACTTATTCTAGTTCTTCAGCTCAGTTCAAGCTCTGCTTCAATTATTTCACACAGCAACTCCCAGAGTAATATATTGATATAGGAATCGCCCCTATTTAGGTTGTTTGTCTTTCAGTGGAAGAAACACTGCTTACAGCTCAGCTGTAAGAAAAGCCAAACGGAATAGGACTCAATCATTTCGTGCTGCACCTAGAATAGAATAGAATAGAACAGAACAGAATGGAATAGAATAGTTCAGATGGAAGGGACTTACAAAGATCATTGAGCCCAATCACCTGACCACTTCAGGGCTAACCAAAAGCTTAAGTATGTTATTGAGGGCCTTATTCAAATGCCTCCTGAACACTGACAGGCACGGGGCATCAACCATCTCACCAGGAAGCCTGTTCCAGTGTTTGACGACCCTTATGGTAAATAAATTTTTCCTAATGTCCAGCCTGAACCTCCCCTGCCGCAGCTTTGTGCCGTTCCCACGTGCCCTGTCATCAGTTCCCAGGGAGCAGAGGCCGGCACCTCCCTCTGCACTTCCCCTCCTCAGGAAGTTGTGGAGAGAAGTGAGGTCGCCTCTTGGCCTCCTCTTCTCCAGACTGGACAACCCAAGAGTCCTCAGCCTCTCCTCACATGACATGCCTTCCAGCCCTCTTACCAGCTTTGTTGCCCTCCTCTGGGCACTTTCAAGGACCTTAGCACCCTTTTTATATTGTGGAGCCCAGAACTGCACACAGTGTGCAAGTTGAGACCACACCAACACTAAATATAGTGGGAGAATCACCTCTCTTGACCAGCTGGCTATGCTGTGTTTAATGCATCCCAAAATGTGGATCGCCCTCTTGGCTGCCAAGGCACACCTAGACTGTGCTCATCCTTCTGGACCGAAGCACTTACAGCAGTGACTGCTCTGCTGTCCTTGCAACACCTGGTGTCGTGAAAACTGAAAAGAAGCATTTGTCGCTCTCCGTCTTTCTCCCCTGTCATCTCAGTCCACTTGCAACATAAACCTGATTACCTGTGTTCTGACATTTGCAACTTCACATCAAAAGTAAATCTTAACAGTAAAGTTTAATAATTAGTGAAACAAACTGATTGCACTGACAAAGAAGTGAAGCAGTCAGCTGCAGCCTTTGAAGGGATTAGTTCTCGTTGTAGGTGGCACAGACTGAGATTTATCAAACTTGTTCTTTCCCTCCCATTTGTAGACCAAGCTTAAATTATCATGCCATCCCCACTGAGGCCAGTGCATCCCCAAATTATAAGTTTTTGCAAATCTCAGTAAGTTCGAGTCTATAACTTCGCAAAAGCAGTCCTCTGGTTCTCAAGAAATAGCATACATAGACCTCATTAGATAAATGTTTCAGCAAACCAGTATTTCTTTGAAGTAGATCTCCGGCCTCAAATGCTGTGCCAAGCAATTTGCCAAAAAAAAAAAATATAAATCTTTATTTAAAGAACACTGTTCATTTAAAATCCAACAATTAGAGGTTTAAGTGCTTAGAGATAGCATCTGTTAACTCAGTCTTCCTTTGACTTTTCACTAATCATATTCCTTTACCACATTCCTTCCTCCCTTTTTTCTTCTGTCATCTGTTCTTTGCCTCTGATGTTTCTCAGAAGGGTGTTGATACAGGAAAACAGTCAGTTACTTATTTTCCTACTCTTTCTATACCATCATTCTCAATTTTTTGATGGTTAGATTTAGTGTGGTACTCAGATACCCAGTTTTGTACTGTGTAGAGATGACTACTCACTGTACCTAGAAGAAATGTTAAGTTTTATTTATGTTTAGGTTTTTGTAACAACCACTAAGATTATTCCTGATGGCACCAATACTCGAAACCTTTGTGTGTTTTAATATATATCTGAGAAGAAAGAAGATAAGAAGTGGCTGCACCTACTGATGAGTTCTATGTTTTGTACACCAGCACAAGTTGTACAGAAAACTCGTTAGGCACAGGATGAGATAGTACATTTTCAAAGTTCATTGGATGGCACACCATGAACACACAGAGGTCAGCTTGAAGAATTGGGTAGGATTGTATGCCTGGGACACTGAAAAGCAGCCTGGATCTTTAATAAATACAAATTGTCAAAACATCAGGTTTATATTCAGTTTGAATGATGGCCTCATCGTGGAACAGAGCCCTCAATGCAGTCTCGGGGCATTGCTGATTTGAAATGAAGAGCACCGCTTCTAAATCATTTAATGCTCATTTTCTCAAATTCTGATCTATGCTGACTCTTCGTGGTTTATGAGATCACAACCTAATGTGACCTGGCTGCAGGCCAGGGAGCAGAATAGAGTTCCAGGTCTTTCTGACTGCAAATTGAATTACTCCTCCTGACATTAAAGTCAAACCAAAGTCTCATCAGGACAGCACTGCCACAGCAGTCTTAGTGTGACTTAATGACATAGGTCTGAAATCTGTGTTTCAAAAATTAATTATTTTTGGTCTTGCCATGCAAATACGCTATATTAATGTGAACAAACAATTATGAATGCATGCAGCATCAGAAGTGTCTTGGGATTAGGGACTTCTGAATTCCAGTTCTTTTACTGACTTTCATCTTCTTGAAAGTATATCCTTGACAATTTGCAGGGTCCTTTTGAGACCTCTGAATACTAAATTACAGGCTGCTTAGAAATGTATGTGCTGCATAGGCTATCCATCCCCTTGGATATCATATTAGTCTATCTTTCAATATTTACTAGCCAGTGTTCAACTGCAGTTTACGTAGCAATCTTCCTTTCTTCCTACAGACATTATTTAAATATTTATTACTTAATATTGTGCCTCAGTTCTGTATCTGTACTAAGGAATCAACTTTTTCTTTTTTCTTTCTTTGAGGACTGACCGCCAGTATGGATCCTAGTTTTGATGATATAAGGCTCTAAACTAATTTGAAATGAAATAGTTAAAATGTGTCTATGCCACTTTGGAAGGCAGGCCTCCAGGTTTGGTCTTTCATTTACATGGTTGCCTAGCAAAGAACATGCCATGTGGAGTTTCTGGAGGGCATGCAGGTAGTGGCTCTGAAATATATACTTGCAGCCTGGAGATAAAGAAGGCAGTCAAATCTGACCCCAAAAGTAATCAGAAGGCCACCTGTGACAGACATTATAAATATAATTTTCCAATCAGCCAACCACTCTTCATCTCAGTGCAGGTCACAGTAGAACATCGAGTATCGCAGGAACAAAATACAAAATATGTGAGAGACAAACAGCCTGAGAAGCTGAGAGTGAATGTCTCTGTGCAGCTAGCTATTTTCTCTTGCAGAAAGTTCAAAGTACATTTTTAATTTTGAGGCTGCAAAGAATACATGGGGGTTTTGTCAAACTTCTAGATCCTTCCGTAATGGAAAAAAATAGCTGTAATATTATGGTAAGATTGTGTCATAAGCTATCACTCTAGCACAGAGAACAATGTTTCTCAAATGCAGTGCTAACAGAATGAAGAAATACTTCATTCAGGTGTTATTTTCCAAGCATTCAAGTAACATTTTCCATTGCCACATGCCTTAGTTTTATTAGGTTATACTCTGAAACAAGATTTTGGTCTTCAGGGCTTTACATAAACACTAGATATCATCTTTAACAGATACTGACTCCAACCAATTTTAGCTTCAGTCAATATATTTAGCATTCTAGGGTATTTGCCTTCCCATAACAGTTTCTTTTACCACTAAAGGCAGTAGATTTGGGCTTAATTCCATCTAACCTTCTAGGAAAGAAAAAATTGCCAACACTCACTTCCCATGTCAAAGCTCTGCTGATGGTGAAGTACTCTTTTCTGCTCTTCACTCTTTCTCTCTCTCCTCAACATTTACAGCAAATTCTCTTCCTAAACAAACATGGGAGGAACAGAAACACTGCAAAAAGATACTGGCTTAAGAAGCAATCTAAACATGAGCAAGCAACAATATTTCGGTAAGTCAACAAGCAGGAAACCAGAATAGCACAGCTTACCAGTGATGCTGGCACATCTGTTGGGCTCCACCTTGGCTGCTGACTACAGCACCTAGCTACTGAAACTTATCCAGCACTAGGCACCTAGATGAGGGGATTGAGTGCACCCTCAGTAAGTTTGCAGACGACACCAAGTTGGGAGGTAGTGTCGATCTGCCTGAGGGTCGGGTGGCCCTTCAGAGGGTTCTGGATAGGCTGGGCTGCTGGGCTGAGGCGAATGGGATGAGGTTTAACAAGGCCAAGTGCCGGGTCCTGCACTTTGGCCACAATAACCCCATGCA
>VXAL01018541.1:102619-118475 GCA_013399475.1 Chauna torquata
GCACTGGAACGGCCTGACCAGGGAGGTGGTGGAGTCACTGAGCCTCGCGGTGGTCAAGAAGCGCCTGGACAAGGTGCTACAAGATATGATTTAGTAGCTTAGTGGGTAGTATTGGTGATAGGATGACGGTTGGGCTAGATGATCTTGTAGGTCCTTTCCAACCTTGTTTCTATGATTCTATGATTGTGGCAAATGTTCAGAGCAAACAGTACGGTGTCCATTCGCGATGTACAGGTTGCTCCTGTGCACAAACGGATGGGGCAAGGACCTTCTCCCTGTCATCACAGGCAGCAACCACCAGGAGCAAGTGGAAGACCCAGCTCAACAGTATCACAAGCAAAACTATGAATGTAGGTGACGGTGACAACAGCGGCTGGTTACTGACTCCATAAGCCTCCAACACTTCCGATCTGTTTATCAAAAAGGTTAGAGCTAGACGTGTCTCTGAAAACATCCAGTAACAACTAGGCTGAGTGAGAAGAATGGGACAAATAGTCACAGAAATACTACTCTGAGGGCTAGACACGCTAGCTATGTTACTGAAATAGTCACCATAATGAAAGGGTGGCAAAAAAATATAAACCAGACACTGTCCTGCATGCTCAGGTCTACATTGCCTTCTCTAATACTGCTGTTCAGTGCATAAAATCATATTTGTCAGCTTTCTTTTAAATGTTGATGGTATTACAGGACTATGATTCCTGTGAGGATTTAGCAGCTTCATTTGGCAGCAGTCAAGTAGTTAATAAAGCAATGTAGAATTAGGTAAAATGAGTCCTCATATTCTTTCCTCACTGAGGATAGTTTAGTTTTCAGAATTCAGGTATGGCGTAACTGAGATACGTACAGTGGCATAAACAGTCATATAAATTCAATTTAAAAACTCACAAGGAGCTTTAAAAAAAAAGGTAGACATTAACATTTTTATATGGCTGCAAGAAATGAAGTAGATAATTAAGTTAGAAAGAGTAAATTAAATTACAGTGGTTTCTGTTGTGTGAGTCTTTATGTGGTATATACCAGGAACTATAGGTTTAATTGCATCAATCAGTCTTTCACTAATGAATTCCCTACTCTCGTCCTTCTGTTGTAAAAGGCAAGCTTTACTATTTTTAGCATTTAATACTTTCATTTAAAATATACTTTTAGATATATTTTTCATTTAAATCTTTCAATTTTTCAAATGAAGCATTTTTATTTTTTTTTTTACTATTTTTGACTGCAGAATTTGTTCTTACAGTGGTTATCATCATGAGAAGTTAATTAAACCCTGTTGTCTGCCTCATTTGCTATAAAAGTCTGACTGGCTCTGTTGTCGGGACAGTATTTTTCAGATATTTTTTGTAAAATAGCAATATAGTTGTAAGCAAGGGATTGGAAGAAGGCATATAAGAACAGACTAGAGAATTCCAAGTAAAAGATAAATAAGTGAAAGAAAAATATTCCTACAAATTATTTACACATCTGCTTATACAAAATAGCAGAAGAGAGTCTTGGAATAGGATAAAGGGAGAGTTAAGGGTGATAACTGAACCCTTGAAAGTAAAGGGTTTGTGATTACTGCAGTTTTCAGAGTTCAAACTGGTTGGTTGCAGAACCAAAAAATAAAATAATAATAATAATAATAATAATAATAAATCGGTATTTAGTGACTTTCCAAAAGACTTTAAGGTTATTACTTGCAACAAGTTGGACACTGGCTGTTCTGGAAGAAAACTGGGCCAAACTCAAAAGAGAGAGGAAAAGAGGAAAATCAGAGTAAGACTAGCACTGTGGTCTGTCTGACACAGGCTGCAGAGGAACGATAGAAGTTGAAAAGCAGACTGTGTGGGAGATATGTGAGCTGTGTTGTGACCCCAAAGGTCACCTAAGTCTATGTTTCATGTGAGGATTGAGCCTGCAATGAGAAATATTTCTAGCAAAAGTTAGGCAGGAAAGGCACAAGCAGAATGAGGAGATGGCAACACATGGACAAGGGTCTTCACCTATTTAGTACTTCTGTACCCCTCTAAACTATTCTGGAGAATTCAGTGTCTTTGAGCTGGATTTGTGACATGTAAAAGCAATTCTGGCAGATGTTTCAACAGGTGTTGTGCCTTACAGCATGAGTATCTGAACCCCAACCTGTCTGGAAAAGCTGAAATAATTTATTTTATTGTATTTTGAACAGTTCTTCAGATTTCCATTTCAAACTGTAAAAAACACCAAAACTAAACAAAAACTCAAAACCTGACTCTATCAAGCAAAACTTTCTATCCATTTCAAAAGATCTTTCTTCATTTCTCAGCTGAAACGGAACCCATTATTTGCACTGCTCTATCTTTAGTGATATGTGTCACTTCAATCTCTAAGTAACCTTAGTAAGAAAGAAAATAGTGACTGACAACAAAGCTTTTATTTAAATGGGTTGATTCTATTGTGCAAAATGGTATCTCCAAGCTCATCTATTTTAGACAACTTTTCCAGTTTGAGCTTCCTTCCAGGATCTGTGAATGAAGAACTAATTTCTATTTCAAAGAACCAATTATTCTGTTTGGTACTGGAGCATGCTAAGAGGCAGATAGATATCTTCTCTTAAATTCGAGCAGTATGTCCAGCCAGTAACATCTTTATTGACAGCAGATTTGCAACAGGACTTCTTCCAATTCTATTCTGGGCCTCATATAAATTCAATTCACCTTCCAGAGCAGTTAGGCTAATGAAAAGACAAGTATCAACCTGGAAATAAATGTCTGATCTTATTTACTTCTGTTCCTATTGTAACTTCCTCCATGCATGGGGATAATTAATAGAAGTTCGGAAAGAGTGCTAGTCCTCTCATAGAAAGACAGGTATAGAAGGGAACAAAACCTTGAGAACATTCTGCCATTAAGCAGAACAGTTTGTCCTTCTTTACAGAGCAAGTAATGTATTTAACCCCCAGATTCTGTTTATGTCTCTGAAGGGAGAGCATCTGCCACCATAAAAAAACACAGCCATCTTGTCTTCCCTCCCACCAGTGAAGCTCTACGAGCAGTACTCATCCTGTCTCTGACCATCTCATGGAAGCGCTCCAGAATGAGAAGCACAAAATGCAACATCAAAGGTGGAGAAGAGTAACAAAGTTTGTTCTTATAGTCTGGGAATTCATTCTCTGGAAATAAGAAAGGAACAGCGTGCATCGTACTACCAGATCAGAGGATGGACATGGGGATTTGCCGTGCAATGAAAAGGACAACTACAGCTAAAGAGGAAATGTTTTTATTGTAGGTATGGAAGCAGAGGTGAAGTGAAATCTCCACAAGATCATGGCAAGACCAGGTCTAGAATCTTCTGAAAATTCTGGTTGTTTTTGTCTAATTGTGATATAAATCTCAGCAGGAATGCATTCAGGGAAAGGCTACAACTGTGAGCACAACTGATTTCCCATCTTGTGGGATGACATCAAAATAATTTGACTTAATTTTACAAGATACAACGATTTAAATAGGGGTTTTAAGAATAACCAAAAGTAAGAAGACAGTTAAGTCACAGGACAATGTTGCACAGAGAGCAATGGGTCCATAAACTGTCAACAAACTCAGGCTGGAAATAGGTAGGTTTCCTGTCATGAGAGAGTAAAGACCCTTTTATTTTCTTTATACTAATAGTGAATAAACTCATTTTAGAATGAGTCAGAGTTCTTTTATAAAAACCATTATGTGATGTGATTGTCTGCAGTGGAAAAGGAAATAGGATGTTTTAAAGCAGGAGATTTTTTTCAGTCTTAAATTCCTTTACTGCTTAACGACTTCTCTACATTGTTCTCCAAAGTTAATGAGTATCTCAACTAGTCCATTGCTGGTACAGGAGATGTACCAGACAATGTACATTTCCCTGGCTTGGTCCTTTTGTCCTTTCTTCAGCAGTGGACCCTAAATTTACACAGAATGCCACATCAAGTCTGATTTGAGTTCGAAGAACATATCACTTCTTTATGAAGGGCAAGTACAAGTGAACGCTATTGTGTTCTCTAATAGGCATAGGCATCTCTTTCCTGTGTGGGTATGAGCTAGCAAAGACTTACAGAGTTGTCTGCTCACGCGTCCAGCAGATTGCTTGTTGGGAAGCCCGCTCTGGTCCTCTGAGGAACAAACGCCTCTGGAAACAAACCCCCTGCTTGCCTGAAACACACCCATGTAAGAAAAAGAAGCCTGAGAGACCCAACACCTTCTAGACCCAGATGGATATTCTTTGTAATTGTTCAGTTCTAGGCATTTAGATTTGTTAAGTGTGATGCCAGGGTAAAATAAATAAATAAATGAGCCAATAGCTTGTTGACCATTAAAGAACACAATAGGTAGTATGAAAACCATGTGGAGTGAGGCAGAAAGAGTCATATGCATAAATAATCACTGCTCCTTCCTTCTATATGTCAGTCTCTGAGAACGGTCTATCTCTACCTCTCATCGCACACAGTATTTGAGCTGGCACTGCACTGAATAGAAATTCTGAGGAAGGTGTCAAAACACAGTATTGAAAAAACTATTTTGAAACAGAGAAGAAGGAATGATTTTCTGTAGATGTATAATAAGAATTACTCTTCAGTCAATTTACACAGCCTGATTTCTGAAACAATTTCTTTATAGTGAAGGGAATATATAGTTACAGGTAAAGGGATTCCTATTCCCTACCATAGATTTCCATGGTTGACTATTGAAATAGATATGTATGTTTGTGGTTGCGTACATGCACACACAAAATAATTATTATACTATCCTAGAACAGAGGTCACCAGTTAAATCTTGAATAAGCTATATGAGAGACATGGGCAAAAATCAGTTAGATTCTGTAGAAAATATTATGAACCAATGCAGGATATGTCTATACAAAAAAATATGTTTTCTCAGCAGGAAAATATATATCACACTGATGACAAAGCTCTGTGACTGTACAATTGATGTAGAAACATGAAAAAAGTCTTGCCCTGACTGGTCCACTGCATGGAGCTGAGCTAGAAGACTATTGCCCAAGTAGAACACAAAGATCAAGCCCAGACTGTAGGATATGACTGCTTTCTGTCTTTCCTGAGCCAGACAGAAAGATCAAAACCATTTTGTTTCCAAGAAATGAATTTCAACGCAAACTGTGCCTGCTCTTCTGTGCACAGATGCTTCTCTGTTTCAATCACCACCCAGAATGTGGCAGGACCGAACACCTGAAAGAAAAGGGTTTTTAAAGTTGTAGGACTTTTTACTCCTAATAGTCTTTAATGTCATACATCTCCAGCTTGACTGGTCAGGATTGTTTTATGTCACAGTAGTTTTCAGGAAATACCAGGTCCAGCCTTGCTGCAGCTCCCATTTACTCTGACAAACTCCTTACAGGATGTAGTCTGAGCTCTGCGCAGTAAGAGGTAAAATAAACTGCATCTGGACCAAGGTAGTTGGTGTGCTGTTGGTTTATTTACAACGAACCTTTTAGCCCTTGGCTAGAGTTTGTCAGGCTTTAAGGAGTTTTCTCAGGAATGGACATCTATAAAGCGAAAGGGAAAGCAATTCAGAAATATGGCAATGTCAGGCTGCTGGCCTGCTCCTGAAGACAAAACTCCAGTTGAAATAGCGTGCCCTGAATTAACAAACTAACTGGCAGTTGGGCTGCTAAACATGATTAACAGCTGTTTTATGGGTTGTCTGCCTCCTTCAGTGCATATGTGTACTGAGGGGCTGCTGTAGTGATGCAGGAGAATAAATAAAGTCTCTGGGACTGTGGAGAAAAACATCCTCTGTTTTTAAAGGGAAAATGAAATTCATGTAACATTTTGATCACTTAATTTAAACCCAGTTCAAAGGAATTTAACTGTCCACCCTTTAAAATGGTCTTTAGTATGATAAATACAACTAGATGGCAATAAAACAGAAATTGTGACTTTGTTGTTCTGCTGTTTTATAGTTTGGCAGAGAAAGTGCTGATGAGCACACGAATGCATAAAAAAGACTGGAGAATTTTGGCTGAGTCTCTGTTAATAATGTTTTATTGAAATACAAATATGCCACAAGAGTACAAAGCCAGCTAAAATATCTCACAGCTAAATCAGGTCGACTAAGACAAAGCCATCCCACTGGATGTTATTAACATTGTTAACTCATGTTGTCAAGGAATTTACTTCAGTTTCCTTGCACAGACTAGTGAGCTCCTTTCCTCTCTTACTGGGGGTCTGTCAGTCACACAATCAAAATTAACTGACCAGTCAGGATTCCTAAATTCAGCTTCTTTGGTCCTGTTCTTTTCCTGCACAAGTTTACTCTTCAACATTAGTAAGGCAGATTTTATTTTATTTTTGGGGCATGGCTAGAGAATGTTCTTTATTCAAGAATTTAGCAAACAGAAAGTAGGTTTCTATATTTTCCTCAGTTTCTCTTTTTTTGTATATGAGATGCCAACATCTGTTATTGCTATCTTACCCCTCGAAGAAAAAGCTGTTACTTTGCAGTTTTCATTTCCTGTAATTGGCACTTGAGCATTCAGCTTCCTCTAAAAGACTGCACTTTACATCCATGAAGCTGAAATGAATGCTCTTTTCTTGGAAATACAGCCGAAAGAAAAACTACAGGTTTATTAGGGAAAACACATTCTCTTTTCTCTTCTGTCCAGTTTTATGCTGTGGGTCAGGACTGCTTTAAATTGTATTTCTTCTATGATTTGTTTTAGCATTTGTAGCATTTAGCATTCCCTCTAGAGAAATTTAATTACTCGAAATTCCACGATCTGCCCTATTTGTTCACAAATGTCACTTGAAAAGCCTCAAAACGTTTATCATGTCCATTACATGTGGAATAAACTTCTGAGATTTCCATACTGTCTTAAGAAGAAGTCCCTTCTTACAATATATATTTATTTATATATTTATTTTGTTGTTATTTAGTTTCAGTAGAATGAGAAGCCACTAGCTTAAAGGACTTAAATACTTCTCTCTTACGGAGCTCCCTTGCAAGGGCTTCTTGCAAGAGACGGTTCTTGTGGTCTTTCTGTGTAGAGGCATAACTGGAGTTCAGACACAGCATAAAATGATTTCTTCTTTGACACAGCATGCAAGCCCACTTATGAAAACAGTCTGAGTGGAAGAACATAATAGTGGGAAGCCTCACCAGGGCTGATAGTGCCCCTGGGAACTAGGAAATAGAAGGAGATCAGTGTGCTTCACAGTATGGGTATGTCTATAAGAATAAGTGTCTGTGGCTCATTGCAGCTCAGCCTGGGAATCTGTGACCTTCCCTTTTCCTGACAATGTGCTTCTGTATTTGTTTTATCACAATATTTGGGTAATTCCTCTCCTCTCTGGTTCTTCAGTATGCCTGCTGAAACCCCTGTGAGATACTGCAGTCTGATGAAAAAACATTGGGATTTCCTTTTGCCAAGAGAAAACAGTTTTTCTGGGAATTGTTCTGGCGTTTATTATAGTGCATTTTGCCTTCCTTTCACAGCCTAAAAAGCAGACCATTGCTTAAGACGATAGAATGGGATGGAAATTGTTGCAGGTAGCCATCATGTGTACATTTATTGACCCAGCATGACATACAATTAAATGCACTTATGATAGTTTGAAAGAGTTGTAGACCCACTGGAGGACCTCTTACGCTGGCAATGAAAATGTAGCAGAGAGCTGGAATATGGTGCCACAAAAGTAACTCGAGCAAATGTTCATAGCTTTAGATACACGATCTTACTTGCTCTCTCTGATGCTGTGTTCTGCACTGCGACTGTTCAGTGCATTCTCCTGGCTGACTTCAGGATTTGGCAATGCCTGCTGAGGTGGTTAACCTTTAGTTTATGTTATGTCTGATAAATCTAATGTTTTTGTGGGTTTTGTGGGTTTCTTACTATTGTTAATTATAAGAGTTGTTAAAATGGAAACGGACTTAACTGGAGAATGATATTGTTGCAGACTGTAGTTCAGTGAATGTAAATAATATGGCCCATTGCATGTAACAGTGAAAAATTAGCTTAATTCATACCAAATAACATTCCATTCTCACTTGTTATGATAATGCTGAACAGTTTTCAGTTTTTAAAACAGATAAGAAATGGTCCATGGCTCTAGAAAAGGGTGGATACTGCAGACCTTCTCTCAGGCAAGTTGTTCCATTTTCTATCTTATATATTTTTTTCTGTCACACCATAGTATTTGAAATTCTTATGAACTTTAGAGAACATCTTGATTTTAGTCTTTGTATGTGTATCTACAGGGTATACTTGCTTGCTCTGGGAACTTCTGACTGACAGTGAAGAAATTCATTTATTCCTCAGAGAAAAAGCGGATAGTCACAAAATTGCTTCAGAAACATACTAATAGTTTAAGAAATTATAATCTTTATTGTAATAATAACCTAGCAGTTTCTGTGAATGTTCCTAATCTGTTTCACTGCAAAAACAGCCAGGTAACTCTAAGCATCTTGGTTTCCCAAGATATCTTGTGACTATATTCCAAATCACATGAGTTTTTTCTTTTCTTGGGAAAATTCTGGCCGTGGCCCTAGTAAAGTACTTGGTTGGTTTCCGAGCTTGTTTCTTTCTGATGGCTACTTTCAATGTACTACTTTGACGTTATATACACACTCCAGATTTCAAGCTCTAATAATTAAGTTTAAGAGCTCCTCAAAAACATCTCCCGGGCTATTATGGACTTTTTAAAGAATCAAAATTATGTATACCATTGTTGACTTCAGTGTTTTAAGCAAATGAAATTTGAAAGATAATATAGCAAAGGCCAGATTGAAAACCGATCAAAGTCAGTTGCTCTCTGCTTCCAAGTACTTTGGAGCAAAGCCAGATTGTTTAGACGTAATTTTCTAACTTAAGTAGTTGGACGTAACCTTTAAACTTCAATAAAATTCCATAAGCTTGTAAGACATATAAATAATTTAGGAGGAAATGTACTTTCCTAACTGAACTTCACTGTAGTTGTTTTGGTGTTCTCATTGTTTCCTCCAAAATGAAAGTTAGGATGAAGGCAAGAGGTCAACAGTTTTTGTAAAGAAATGTTGAAGACATGCTTTCAGAATGTCAAGTCTTCTATGTCTTCTTGCACAGTGTAAAATAGCCCTAACGGTGAGGTAAAAGTTTATTTTATGCCAGCCAGGAACACAAAATTTTGCCTCAATCATTATTAAATATAAAATTTGAGAAAACCTGAAAGCCTGAAAACCAAACCAACCAAAAAAATAAAATATAAAAAATTGTTCTGTGAAGTACTGATGCCTGTGAAAGGCATAAGCAAGGCTTATACTTGACACTCATAAAACATACATTCAGGTGGAGATAAAGCTTTTTCCAAAGTCACTATGGTGTGGAAATCACCATTACTAGAGGATTCAGTGTCAATGTTTAGAGGCAATAGCAGAAGTAAGCTGAGAAGGCATGATCCTTGCAGTGTTGAACTTCTGCACTACAAACTAGGACTCAAAAATTACTTTCCAATGGTGTTACAGGTAGTATACAGTACTGGGATGCACTATGAAAAGAAAATCTAGTAACAAGCAGAAAAAGATGATACTCCAGCACCTAAAGATTTCCCTGACAGGCAAATTTTGAGACGGTGCCCTCTGGAATCACTGCTATGCTTAGTTAATTAACTAAACTTGTCTCACTACCCTTACTACAACTATTCTGTTATAAATTCTGTCACAGTGTACATTCTGGTTTGCAAATCTGGTGAGCTTGTCTCAGAAGGGCAATCCAGCAATTTGCATTGCTTTAGTGATTTTGGACTCTTGTGTAGCTGTACTAATTTATGCCATTGCCCTTAGAGAAACCCAAAATAAGGAGAAACAGAAATGGTTTAGTTCCCGTGTCCTTTTGGCTTTCAGAAGCTTAATGCACACCGTGTGCAAGACTTATTTTATGATGAGAAAGACATAGAAAGGAGCTACGTTGAAGGGACTGTGAATAGTTGGGGTGAGCAGGGGAGGAATTATAACACGGTGAGATATGTTAATAACATCCTTAAGTATTCAGACACAATTTATTTACATTTCATTCTTTCAGCTGTTAGAGTAGCTGTTTCTAGGGTAGAGTATTACATGGCACAATTTGAGTTTCCTTATATTAGGACACGTTTAAAAAGATTGATCAGGAATGTAATTTTTTACGTGACTTTTTGCCTCTGTATGCTCAAAAGATTAATTTCAGCTTATACAGCTTTCTGAACTCAACAGAAAGCAAGTTATATAGTAAGATGTTTTTGCTTCTGAAGAAAGGAAAAATAATAATATATTCATTTTTTGTGTCCAGCTCTGGTCACTTTAGCTCAGCAAAAATGTGGAATAGTTTCACAAAGGACCAACCAAATGATTCAAGGCAGGAAAAAATTCACATCATACCACTTAAAAGGCTGGGATAAATTGCATAATATATAGGGTAAATAAAAAGGGATACTATGAAGGCATGTAGGTTCTCTGAAAAGCTTCCATGTGAATCACGATATAGGTCTGATTCCTTTGTAGATATAAAAGCAATATAAGCAATTATACTCGTATTTGTAGCTGTTTATTTTGAAAGGGATAAAAACAGTTATGTTTTTGGAAGTAAACTAGTCTATATCTGAAAAGAGTTAAGGAAAAATTATTATCTTCTATCAAGTTTGGCCTCAGAATGACGAAAGTGTTCGCAAAGTGGGGCAAAAGATACTTTGCTGATTGTGTTTATAAGATATTCTTTTTAACAGATGGACCATGGATCAATGCAGAGTTGCTGATTTAGGTACTTAATGGCTTCCATTATCACTGAGTGCATTGAAATTCTTAATATCTATCCATATAAGAGGTAAGGAAGTATTCCAATGTACAGATAGGAAACTTAAGTTTTGATATGTTTAAGTGACTTCTCTAAAGTCATCTAAGGACTCTGGCAGACTGGGGACTCAATGGCAAACTCTTTTAACTCACCAGCTTGTTTCCTTACCCAGTGACCTACCTGAAACTGGTATGAAAGAGATTGTTAGAAGCATCCAGTTATCACTGTTAGAAATTCAGGGGAGGTCACAACACTCAAAAATAGGCCTTGTGCTGGATGTTTATGAGTCACTAGAAAGCTTTCTTCCACCTTCCCTGAGGGAATATCTAGGCTCTGCAGGAAGCCCATTAGCGCAGGTGGTGGACATACTTCCCACAGCTCACTGCAGAATGCTGTCTGATGGTCCTCTGCATACGAGCAACAAACCTCCCATGGGCAGCCACCATTGACTACATTTTGTTATATAAGCTCTGCTTGAGGATCAAAATACATAGAGCTCTTTTTATCCTACATCTCTGTCTGCATGTAGAAATGTGTCCCTGCATTCACAGGGACACAGATAGGGATTTAATTCATTATTAAAGATCTTATAAGTTGTGAAAGTACATGGAACACTTTGGAAATACTTGTTATATATTCAGATAAATAATTTTAAACAGTCATTTTTACTATACTTGCATTTGAAGAAATATCTATGTTTCAAATGTTCAAATTATTATAATTCCCAAATGCTTTGGAAATTGAAAATGAGGGAAACCAAGAGCTTTACTTTATTCATTTAGATAGATAGATAGATAGATAGACAGATAGATAGATACATACATACATATGAATGTCTAGGAATTCCATGTTTCAAAATGTAGTTATAAATTGGCCAGACAAACCAACTGAGTGCAAACAGGTCTTTAAAACAACCAGACCAAGTTTTGAAGTAATAAAAGGGGCTTGATAACTCTTTCAAAGAATTACGTTAGGTTAATTTAAACAGTTTTTCATGAGTTACAATGATGTATGTCTCTAAAGATAGTTCTGCTCTCTACATGCCCAGCATCAAGAACTTAGGAATACTTTATTTCTTTCTAATTATTTTAGAGATGTAGAGTAACTGCTGGGAGAATAAGATGAAAGGGACCTTTGGATAAACAATTTTTTGTAGGCTTTCTGTTGATCTTCAAAAATATATCTCTTTGTAATTAAAAGCTTCTGTTTTTTATTTAATTGAAGGCAATATAATATTTTCAAAAATTCTGTGTTCTGAAGTATTTCAGGGAGATTTATCTATTGATTCTAAATGTATGCACAGTGTGCAAAAGTGTTGCTGTCATGTGAATTCAACATAACATTGATGGAAGACAAAAATGAAGTAAAGGTAAGAAAAGTGAAAAGAACAACAACAAAAAAAAAGCCTAAGAAAGAAGAAAATGGAACCACACTCGAGGTGCAGGTCAGAGAATGTCCTGGGACACTGTCCTATTGCCATCTGTACACCTTGTGCCTGTTGTGGTTCCGTTTTGAGGTGGGTTTGCTATCTCTCTGCATACTTTGCTTTTACTTGAGAAAAAAACAGGGTATGGCAGCAGGGCAGGAGCTTTGATGCACACTAATAAGTACTCCACAACTTAAAGTCAAGGAACTGCACACCACAGGGATGCAAAGCATAGAATCTATTCGTGCTGCAGAGTGAATGTAGATGTAGTGTAAGTGTGTTCTGCAAATTTCTCATGCAGTTATTCACTAGAGTGATTGTATATTTGATGACTGTGGATGAAGTGCTATTGCACTGATAGAAGAAAGCAGCAAGATGGAGGAAAGTACTTAATCACAAGCAATGAACAGATGTTTAAATCCTGCTAAAGGTAAAGAGAACTACATGATTGTCTGTTTTTCTGTTTCGGAGAGAAATCTACACGTTTATGTAGCACCTAGAATAAAGTTTCAGTAGGCAACTGCTTTTCTTATAAATACAATGCTCACAGTCATTCTGTATTAGGGATAATCTGCTTTATTTTACTCAGTTTAGGTGCAGACATGGGAACCTGGCATGTTGTCAAAAAAGCCTCTCACCAAAGTCTGAGAGTCCCTGTATGACAGGAAGTTTGAATAGGACAAAGAGAGGACAGAAAGGAATCTTAGACTTAAAAATTTGAAACAGAGAAAAAATGTTCAAAAAATTGTCTCTGCGACGAGTCAGATTTTTTTTTTTAACACTTCTCTTTGCTCTGCTTTTCACTGCTAGAGGCAGAGAAGCATGAAGTTTGTGAATAAATATGATTGAGAAAATATTTTAATATATTGAAAGAAAATAAACCTACCCCAGTTTCACAATTTCTAGATAAGGTAGTATTTGTTTTTGTTTTGTTTTGCTTTGTTTTGTTTTGTTTTTTTATTAAGAGTGATGACTAAGTATCAGGATTTTCAAGATTATGTTCTACTCTCTTCTGTCCATTATTTCCAAATATCTCCAAAAGAGTTTAGTAATCTGAAACAGTAAGAGATTTCTATCTCGTTCTTTCAGCTCTGTTTTCTGTAAAATCCATGTCAATAGTTGCTCTTGAAAAAGGAGATTTTACAGGTTCTGAGAATGCCAAGCATAGTAAAGCTGGTATCCAAATTACTTTGTGTGGTAGTGTTTATATTATGTTTTAAAATGCATGAAAAATGATAATGGTGTAGGCCTCATTTCAAATCTTGTTTCCTGAAACATATTCTCTTATCTTGTGTATATTCCTGATAAAAATTTTGAAGACTCTGGTAATGAGTTAATTCAAGCTCGTTTGGAGATGAACACCATGGTTGCTGCTTACATGGGAACAGCCCTGCAGCGTAACTCTACCCCCTGCTTTTCATATTCAACAGAAGAGGTTTCAAAGAAGACACAAGGAATGTGTATGTTAGAGACTCTAAATCCAAGAAAAAAACCTTCAGATCCATTTCTGAACCACCCCTGATTTGCAGTGCTCCTGATAGTGGAGCTTTTGCAACTTTATTGATTTGATTGCAAAGCTGAAAACTGGGATATTTGGAATTTAGTTCTTGTTTGCCTTTAAATATAAGTAAACGTGATGAAATTAAAATAAGCTTTTCTTGTTTTGGCAATCAAGCATGCAAGCCCCTTGTCCTAGACATGTTGCCCTGTACTGCTTCTGAGCAAATGTCTCTTTTAACAGTTCTGCACCATTAGGCCTTTCAGTTCTTGAAACAATCAATACATTCCTTATTAGAAGTGGATGAAAGGGCAGTACATCGGTCTTTAAATTCATGCCTATAACAATGAGAACACTTTTTTACCACACGCACTCTGTGCCAAATGTGAATTGCCTTATCTTCATTTCAGTGCAGTGGTCTTCAAGAGGACTTGTAGTGCTTAGATAACTGTTATTTTCTACTCTTATTAACTGTTGTGGTGTCTAGCGGTGTTAAGGAATGTAGAATTTCATGTGGAGAAAGTCTCAAGCTATTGTACACAACTTGTTAAGATTTGTAAGCAATGCTTTTATTCATTTTTATGCTTTTATTTCTTAAACTCCACTTTTAGCCTTATAAGGGGCATTAGAGGAATACATACTCATGAAACAAACAGACCCTAAATATATCTAGCAATTTTGAAAATATCCCTACAACATATTACAAAACAAGGAGAACTATATTATGTATGTCACTTTCTTCTTCATTTAGATGGATAAAACACTTTAGTGTAAGGTAATTCAGATTTTAAAATTCACTGCAAATTTGAACTAATTTTCAAGTGTTCTTTATAGACCAGTTTCTTAAAGATGTGAAATTTCTATTTCTTAAATTTCTATTTGTCTGTTCTTATGCTCCTGTAAACAACATTGCTGAATAATTTCTACCAGATCTTACAGTAGCATGAAGTCTCAAAGGCATTCAGACTTGACAAACTTAATGAAATAGTTGGCCAAAGACAAGAAAGAGACAATATTACGTGCTGTCAGAGAAAGAAATTAATTCCTTTTGTGCCATATCTAAATACATTAAAGGAGTATGTTTTAAAAGACTTGGCTCATTTTTCGCTCTACCCGGGAGATGAAATTTAAGATGTTAATAGTTTGGAAAATATCACTTGGATTACATATGACTTTAATTGCTTCTGGTCTTGGCTTGAGCATATGGAATTTTAACTGAAAAGCTTCCCTGGGTTCCTCTGGCAGATTTTTATGTTCACTTCTGGTTTTTTTGTTTGTTTGTTTATTTGTTTCCATATCCGTCACATGCTTTGATTTGCAGTTTAGATCTTGGTTTTCTGTTTTATCTGTGCTAGTGTCCAATTACACTTTGTACCTATTTGTCAATGCTATTTATCTTCATCACTAATATTCAAAAAGCTATATCTTCTGGAAAATTTCTAAACACAAACTCTTCCTTCTCCAATAGCAGTGTGTGAACCATATGTGCCATTACACAAAATGGTAGTCCCAACACTCTGAGTTGAAGGGCAACTCATTTACAGATGAAAGCTATGTATGTCTTGTATTACATTCAAGGCAAACTGGACTTAGCAGTCCAGTGCTGAAAATCCAGAGGTCAGGTCACAATCAGAAGCAATCTAGAACAGATTTTTTATTTTAGAGCTAATAAAAGCATTATGTCCTTGCACTAATGTGCTTGTGACTGTGCAGGACCTCTTAGGTAAGCAAGGCTAATCATCTGCTATCACAGATACTGCATAATGTAACCACTTCCATAAACTTGCCGAGGACAATACTATAACTAGTTAATGTTTCGGTTTGAGTTTTTTTAAGTCTCTGGTGCTGCGGACTGGAAAGCTGTTCTAGGTCCCAAATGTTCAAAGCTGTAAGAATTAGAAACCTTATAATTTCAGTAAAACACACTTATGAACATACTATATCTGTTTCTAATGTGCAAATATTTTCCTTTTTTTTAAATAGCTCTTCTCTCTTGTTGCTTTTGCTGAGATGTATTTTTACAGAGCAATTATGGCCCATCTCTTTTCTTTGGTAGGCTAAATGTGACTAGCTCTTGTAGTGTTCTTACAATAGACTGTTCCTTTAGGCCTCATTCTCTTATGTACCTTCTCTATATCTACTAATACTTTCCTGTGCCACAGGATTAACTTGTTCTCTCCCTC
>VXAL01018541.1:132731-188714 GCA_013399475.1 Chauna torquata
TTTTAGGATTTTCTGGTCTTCTCTCCCTCTGAGGATTAAAGATCACATCTCAAGGCAGGCCATTAAGTATCATCTATTTATCTGTGGGATTTATAGGTGCAAGAAAAATGGTGATTTGACTTGATCAAGGAAAGAACTATAGAAATAAGAAACTGGAATTCTGTATTAGTTCTGCTCTGCTGGAAGTTAGTCACTGCTGTATTTTTTATTTAAACTAAAATACATTGCATTTCACTATATGAATCATAACATCTAGTATACTTTTATGATAAATTGGGAAGGAGAGAAGTGCATGACACTGTGCTTTCACAACCTGCAAATTGTTTCTCTCTCTTTTTTGACTAGCTTAAAGTTGAAGATGAGAAGTTGGGCTTCTATAGGTTAGCAGGGTTTTGTTGGGAAGGCAAACCTAATAATAGAATTCAAGTAGTCAAAACTGATATTTGTAGTTAAGAAGAATTAATTGATGCAAACAGTATTTGTACCTAAGCAATCACTTTCTAAAGTTTAATAGGGATGAACATAGAAATGATAAATGCAGGGGAAGGTAACAACATGAAAGGACAAATTAGAATTTTTTTTTTTTCCAATAAAGTCTCAGTGGCCTATCAGAATTATTTATCTCCACTCTTCATTGCATACCTGAAAATAAAAGACAACAGTGGGATTTCTATCTTCTACTGCACAATCTTTGGAAGGAGGGATGATGCAAAGCAAAAGACAAGGTCCAAATTCTATGCAGTTGTAGTGACAGCTCAGAGTCACAGCTGACTCTGAAATGCAAGTAACTTTTTTTATTATTTTTATTTAGCATATTAAAGGCAGGCACGATGTATGAAACAAGCAGTATACATAGCAAACGATTATTTTACAAACTTCTGTTTTATTACGGTGCACGTAAAATTAAGTCTCCATATTAAAATGAATTCTCACAGCATTGCTAAATATCACCAGTACTATCAAGTATTGTGTCTGTGTACCAAGTATCACTATGAACTCAATATTCACTCCCTTTCTGATACCTGAAATGACTGACAGCTTCTGATATAGTAGTCTTTGCAGAAAAACAAGTACAGGGCTCTCCATATACAATATTCTCGGTACTGTCCTAATTGTTTTTTAGCTATGTCAGCATAGGAGGTATGATTTCATTATGAGTTCACTGTACAGATTTTTAAAGTCATGGGAAATGAGCTGAAAATCTAGCCTCTGGGTGAGAAATGAGACTCATTGGTCTGCTTGACAAGAGTATTTGGAGAAGCTGTCATAGCCAGAGCACTGCTGAGTTATTGGTGCAAACCAGTCCTGCTCTATGTTTGTTCTTGAGGATGGTAGAATGCAAGTTCAGCAGGACTTGGTGAGAGTAAGAGAGATGTTATGAAGTTCTCTATTTTCTGCTCAACAGGCAGGCATTTTGAGACCACAGCTTTTTTTTCAAGAGCAGCACATACTGCATTGCAGCTGCACCCTGATGTCTGCAGTCACCATACACAAAGGTCAGATGCTGCAGAAGCTGTGGCAGTTTGACCTTCAGTCTCATCTGGCAAACCTAGTTCCTATGCAAGGCTTTTTGCAAAGCAGGCTGCAGCTCTGAGACCTGCAACACCTCCGGAGGCTTGTGTGGGCATTCTCAGAACATGGGAGGAAAAGAGAAGCTGGCATGGGGCCCTACAGATGCGGGGACCAGATATAACTTAGACATAGGCTGTGTGACTCCTTCCACTTCTACATTAGCTTTCAACAACTCCAAACCTGCGTTGGTCCACAACAAAGCACAGTGGTGACAGTGTGTGCTTTGGGCAACAGCATCATATTTTGCCTTTCTTGGAAGACACTAGATCACCAAGCAGCTTCCATGGGACATGTTATTAATGAGTTGCCAACCAGCTGGGAACCACGGCTGCAGAAAAGGAAACGTTACAAGGCAGCGTGCTTTCTTGCTCTACACTAATTAAAAAATTTGAGGGATAGTTTGGTTTCAAGGAAACTATCTCCTTAACAAATGAAACTTGGATTTCCCTTTAACAAAGAGATAGAAAAAGAATTTGCTAGTTGGTTATTTACCTCTCAGTCTAGTGCAAGGTTATCCCTCTTGCCTTCTTTCAGAAATAACAATCAGCAAGAGCAAGCTTTAGGTGGAAGAGAAATACAGGTCTTCCTGGAAAATGTAATAAGTGTTTAAGTAGCCACATGGCATATGAAACTGATTTTTTCTTCCTGACTTTTTCTTTCACAGATGTACAGCAGAGCACGGAAAGCAAACAAATAATTAAATTGCATTGCTTCTGTGAACTTCTGCCTCTTAGTGTGTCTGTTTGTTGGTTGAGTTCATTAAACCTCAAGTTTAATATCATCTAGATTATGATCAGAAGTAGGCATGACACCTCTTAAAGTTAACAAAAAGTTTCATATCCGTTCTTGTTTTATGACTCACAATCAGTGGCAGTTATCTACTAACACATACTTTGTCTTGACATATGTCAGCTTGGATGTTTTTAATTATGTTTATTTTGCTGTGATTATTTTGGCATAGATTAGGTTGCAGACTTATTACATTGACTAATAACTTCTATGAATATATTCATTTAATACTGCTTCACTTTCGCTTTGCTGATCTTTCTTAATAATAAAGGAAATTCATTATAATGGAGAATTTTAATGTTTATGTGACAGTCCCTGATGATCACTGATGTGTTCAAACTGTTGACAGCCCAGCTTTGGGTTTGACAGTTTGGATGTGGAGGGAGAAGACATTTCCAATCCAGAGTCATCAGCACTACGTAAGATTGCTGAGACCACAGTTTTATAGGTTGACTAGTACTATCCTACTTGCTTTGCTGCAATTCCACTCTGCCTGAATCTGTCCTTTATCTCTTGCAATCTCTTGGGGAAAGGGAACTATCTTTTTGTTCTACGACTGCACAGTGACTCAGTGCAATGAGGTCCTCATCTATGTAAAGGTGTCCCAGGTACTTAGCAACACAGATGAATGAAAACATTGTTAGCACCTGCTCATCACTGAATACAGAGAGCAAACTTATGTCTCATACTGCTTGCTTTTGTCTCCTTGGACAAAAAAGGGGCTCCAAGCATGCTGTGCACACAACACATGCTGTGGATTACCACTCATTCTGCACAAAGCCTTCAAATCCCCTCTTCTCCTCACACAGAGGAGCAGCAACAGGCAGGGATATAGTTCTTCAGCATATAAATTATGTATGAGACACAGAGGGGAGAGCAAGAGAGGGGCCAACCATGAGAAGCAGTTTGTTCTGCAAATAGTTACTCTGGAAGTATCTAGTCAATCCTTTCTTCTTCCTCCTGCCATTATACAATGTGCCTTTCCTCCCGTTTCTGAATAGCACAGTTTCCAGTCTAACCTTCAGTCTTGCACTTGTGCTTAGCCTCAGATGCCCCTCTGCTGAGATGGATATAGCATGCAAACAAGCCATTTGCGCTTGCAGACAGGCCCAGAAGCAGTGCTACCTGTGAGTCACATTTATGAGTCTGTCAGAGCCTCACTGTTAGAGAAATCCTTTTCTCAGCTTGCCTTCCATTTTTGTATGAATTTAAATGAAGGCAGAGAAGTTGCTAGGATGCTAACTCTTCTGTTACACTGTGCTGTAGGAGTATCATGTAATGCAAGGCAGATCTACCTTTATTAGTTATGACTGACTAGACCCATTAATGCTTAATGGGAATCAGTGTGGGCTAGTCTTACCCAGGATCTGCAATGGTTCTCCAGAGCATTATAAATTGCTTTAAATCCTGGATTCTTCCAAGTTCAGTCCTTCTCTAGAACACCATGATGATTGAAATTGACGGAGATACCCTAATGGCATCCAAATCAAATTGGAAAAGGCTGTTTTCAAGGATGGAAGTTCCTCTCTGAAGTTGTTTCCTTCCCTTTGGACTATCACAGTCAAAAAATAGTTGGCCTTCTGGTTACTCAGCAAATTTTGTTTGTTGTCCCAAACTTCTTTAATGGGAATGGTGAATTGACTGGAGTTAAAATCTTATGATTAGTGGACTAGGAAGATTGAATCTCATGTATATACATATGTGTACATATTTCATCCTTTGCTTGATAGGTTTTATAAAAATGTATACCTTCATTTTATGTCTTGGGAGCTTTTGGTTAGATGCATCTTTACCTCACTATGAATTAAGAAAAATAAATCTCTTCTGGATAAACTGTACTTCTGAAGCTGAGATTATATTGCTACTTGAAAACCATTATTTTTCACAGACGAAAAACTCAAGAAGATTATTAGATCTTGAAGTCAGTTAAGAAAAGACAAAGAATGTTAGACTTGCTTTCCTGTTTTGATTGCTTCGTCAAGACAGTGAGCTTGCTCTTCCTAAGCAATGCAGTAATGTCCTTCAGCTAGTTCCATCACAATCATTCGGTAGCTTTTTGACTTTCCTGTGCTTCAGCCTCTCTCTTGAACTACTATGCTATGGAACCAATAGAATTGTCGTAGGACTGGGGGACAAGTTACATAGTAGTGCTGGCATGGCAGTCTGGACAGTATTCCTAAGCCTGTTGTTACCTTCCCAGATGCAATGAATGGGGAAAATGTGAGCCCAGACAAGGATGGTCACTGTATACTTCAGCAGCTGTTTATCACTTTCTTCCTAGTTCATTCATAAATGAAGGAACTGGCCCACAATTACGGGTGTTGAATTTGTGATTGTCAACAATAAGAGATCATTGGAAACTTAAAAAGCCACTGTATCAAAATGTGATAGATGCTTTTTAGTGCACAAAATACTATGTCAGAACAACTAAGCAGACCTCCAGGGTTCTTCAGTCTTCCCCATCACTTCTTCAGCAAAGATGGAGAACAGATGTTTGGACAACAACCACAATTAAGGGCACAGTTGTGGTTTGTATTGTTACGTCTTTTGAACAGCCATCTTAAAAGCCAGAGCTGCTGCACTCTGCCAAAGGAAAGATAACAGGTAAGTAGCAGGAAAGTCATGGCATCCAACCACTGCAGCTGGCATGGCTGAACAGATTGACATCCCTGTGTCCCTTACTCACCACTGATGACTGATGAAGACCACTAAACATATTGACTTCTGGTGAATCTGCTCACAGTAGCCAAACCTGGTGGACTGTGGGACCCAGGAGATCCCCCCAGCTTCCTGCTCCAGAGCCATGAAAGGCTGGTCTTTTCAGATCCAGCTCCAGCCAATCCTGAACCTGACCTCCATCCTCAGGGAAGGGAAAACCACTTTCATGGTTCTTTCCTACCTGCCCATTACTCTGACTTGAAGTATGCTAGTGCTGCACACAGGTGCACGTCGTGTGGTTTGTTGCAACAGCTAGCCCTGGCCTGTGCCCCTGCCCCAAGCTCCATGCTGCTCCTGCGGTAGAGGCACCACTACTCTTGTCCCCCTCACTGGTCTGCCCCACTCCAAGGTCCCTGACAGTCTGCACTTGCAGTGGCTCTGAACAGGGAGCACACTTGCCCAATGCTGAGTTAGAAGCAGGATTTAATAACAGAATAGGACATTTGTAGTCATCAAGTTTAGTGCTCCAAAAAATGAACTGACTGTCCGCTTACACAAGGTTGGACCCTTTCATCTTCCCTCATCTTCTTTTTCCTGTGCTTGTTCCTCCTTGATCTGCCTTGATCCTGCCTTTTATCATACTGCCTTCCTGTTCCTAAACATCCAATAGGTATTGCATGATCCCAAACTCCTCATCTGCTCCACTGCAAAATTCTCTTCCTCATTGTATCCCAGCGTTAATCCTATACCCCTTTAAGCAATAACCTGCTTTAGTCTGCATGGCATCCCAGGCAGAGAGTTTCTTTGGTGGGTTTCACAGCAGAGACAATGGCCTAATAATTCCTTGCTGTGTGAAAATTTAGTGTTTTCTGTTCTTTACTGACCAGATCGCTTGGGTTCCTCCACCTGTCAATGTTCCTGTGCTCACTGCTGATTAGCAATTTAATTAGCTTTTAATCAGACAACCCAACAGGGTTTGCCTCCAACCATGGAGGGTTTTCTAGCTATGGTTGTTCCCTAGAATAATTTATTCAACAGGCTAGAAAAACAATGGAATTGAAAGAAAGGGCCCCAGATGCGGAACCAGGTCTGGGCACACTTAAACAGGGAACTGGGCAAACTTTGTATCTGTACATGAGGGAACACATGGGGACAGAGGCAGTACCTACTACAAGGTCCTGATATACTAGGTGTATTAAAAGTACTTCAGGGAACTAGGCATGAAAATTGGAAGGGGCTGTGGCTTGTCCTTAAATATTGCTGTGTGATTAGCAAATGAAATGTCATTCTCAGACACTCAGAAAAGGCTTGATAGAGCTTTTCCCTCATCCTTGGCATTGAATCAGGGAAGCAAAGGCCTCTTACTGACCTCAAAAAAGAACAAACCTTCAGGTGTTGAACAAAGACTGCACTTGTTGGAGGTATTTAGAATAAAATTCCAAAAGACAGTCCCTAAATGCTGATCCTAAGAGAGGAAGAGTCTGCACTTGAGAAAGGAGGGAATACACCCTGTTGGGAAGAAAAGTATGTAGCTTTCCAAACCATAACCATGTGCAAGATGTTCTATTTTCTGTATTATTTATACTACCATTTTCAAATATGATTTGGGGTAGCATGAAGAGGAAAGATAGATATGAAACTAGGAAGACAGAGGCTAGGCAAAAGAGCTGTGCATAGCCTGAGGAGCTTGTTTTCTACTCTGTCTGGTTTCTAACAGATTAGGATTTTGCTCTTGGCTTTTCTGTTTTTACTGCACTGTAGATCTGTTAAACTCCAGTGTGTTTCAGAAGTTTAAGCACCTATGAATTTCCACAATTTGGAAAGGAACTTGCAATACATGGAGCGTTTGCATACATAAAAGGCAGAATTTTATTTATGGAGACCCATAATAATGCATTATAGGTTACTGAAGTATGCAGGATGAACAATTGTAATAATAATGACATAATAAATTTCTAAATTGCTGTTAGGGAGTAAGTATTGGGAAAGCTGGTAGCAAAGTTACAAGCACTTTCCTGTAATTGCTCTACAGTCATGTAAGTCAGACTGCTTTCTTTTCCTTTTTTTGGGGGGGTGGGTGTGGGGTCAACAGTGAGCAGTCCCTATTCATACAGGCCAGATATTTTTGTCCATAACATTTCTGTTGCTTGTGCAACAAACTGGAAAATGATGTGGGAGGGTCAGTGTGTGTGTGTGTACATACATATACACATATGCATACGTTTGTCTGTCATTGTTTGGAAAAGTCTAAAAAGCTCTTTTTGAGAAAATTGAACATGAGTCTCGAAATGAGTGCAGCTTCTGTTGTTGCTACATGGACTTCCTTGTTTATAAAAATGGGATTGTCAAAACTCAGGAGAATAGTGCTTCAACTTGATGTTGTGAATCAAGTAAATTGAATCAAGGAAATGCTGGATTTCTTTATGTGTCTTGTGAACAAGAATTACTGGCAATAAAAAGCTCAGTATTTTGCAAGCCTCTTGCCTCTGCACCTATTCTTCCTATACACATTGAACGTTCGTCTCATGGTTCCTTTGTTTCTTTCTCTCCTCTTTCCCTGGATCACTTTCTTTTGCCTCTTTTGTGCACAGTCTGCATTATTCTCTCTTCCAGCCTGCCCTCTGTGGCAGCTCTGTCTTCCCAGCAGGAGACCCCTGACAGGGTGACTGCCTGTTCTTCTCACAGCAGTGTTTGTTGCGGTGGATGAAGATGTGGAAAAGCTGATAGTCCTGCATCTGGAAAATATATGCAAGGCCACGATCAGCCCACGCATCCCGCTCCACCCGTCAACACAACAGAAACTGCTGTATGAATTGGATATTACTCAATAGCCTCTTAAACATTTAAAGAAGCCATAATCTCTTACTAGTTTCTAGGGGAATGTACTGAAGAGCATTTCATTGTACCCTGAAGGGTCAACTGAGAAGCAGTTTGAAAAATTATGTAGCATGCCAGGCCTTTAAGCTCTGTGCAGCTGACCTATATGTTCATATAACAGTATTCAATTTATCCTTATTAGTTGCTTGCTGCTAAGACTAATTTCCAAGTTCACCATTTCTTCAAATTTAATTTTTTTTATTCTAAATATTTTAAATATCTAGAGTTTAGCACAATGCATACTTCTTCCTTTCAATACTTAGTGCATCTCATAGTATTTCCTGACTTCTGAGATGCCCAAAACTGAGAGAGGGTTTAAATGCAAGAAGGATCCATAAAAACTACTGCAAATAATTTTCATGGACAAATACAGTTCAGAAGGCTTTTGTCTGTTGATCTTTTTTCAATCAAGAAATCAGCTTTTCTATACATGGTAAACCAGTGTAGGGGGGAAACCTTGACAAAGTGTTGGAATATTAAGGCAAATTCTAAAGAGTTTGCATTCCTAAATTATTCAGAGACTATAAAAACATACAGTGAAATATTTTGTGCCTCAACAAAAATGCTCCAGTGCTATTCCTTTCAGTGGATGCATACTCTGCTATTGGCATTTCTGGTGTCTTAAAACTGTGTTCTCAGGTGATACTCTAGTTTTTACAAAGTGAAGGATTAGTCGTACTGCCTGTCACTGCACAGTCTCTTAAAGACAGTCTGGAGATCGGATTTGGCAGATGTCCCTGGCGTATTGCTGCAGGGAGGCCCCCAGGTCATGGCTGGGGTGCCAGGCTGGTGTGACTGCAAGCACAGCTTGTGCCTTGGAGCGCTGGGTGCGTGGGTGCAACCCTCCAACATCTGGGATCTCCCTGCCAGCCTGCAGGGCCAGCCTAGATTATTTCCCCCTCCAAAACATCTCGATTGTGGCATGTCTTATGTGCCTTTTTAAATGTCCACGGCTGCAGCCACTGCAGTAGCCAGACTGAGAGGCAGCCAGCTCTGTGCTAGTGGTCATATAGTCCATATTGGCTCCTGCAATACTGAGTGGTCTCACCGCAAATATGCAGGATGAACAACTGTGATAGTAATGACATAAAAAAATTCTGAATTGCTATTAGGGAGTAAGGCTTCGGAAGGATGTTACCAAAGGTGTATGTGTATTGCTCCTGAGTAGTGGTCCTGTTCTCCCTTTCAGCCTTCCACCTCTTTGCTGCTACAGCTGATCAGCACATCCATGCAGAAAGACCTGAGCAGATGGACTACTGGCCTGTGTCAGAAGTAACCAGTACTGCTGACGTGGGAAGCTCATGGAGTTCAAACAAGCATCAGTGTTAGATGAAGCTCCAACAGTGCAGCTTGGTTGTTGCTGTTTAACCCCAGCAGGCAACTCAGCACCACACAGCCGTTCACTCACTCTCCCCAGGTGGGATGGGGGAGAGAATCAGAAAGGTGAAAGCACGAGAACTCATGGGTTGAGATAAAGATAGTTTACCAGGTAAAGGAAAAGCCGCACACGCAACCAAAGCAAAGCAAGGAATTCACTCGCTACGTCCCATGGGCAGGCAGGTGTTCAGCCACTCCCAGGAAGGCAGGGCTCATCACGCATAATGGTTTCTCGGGAAGACAAATGCCATCATTCCCAATGTCCCCCCCCTTCCTCCTCCTTTACCCCAGCTTTTATTGCTGAGCATGACACCACATGGCACGGGATGTCCCTTTGGTCAGTCTGGGTCAGCTGTCCTGGTCCCATCCCCTCCCAGCTCCTTGTGCACCCCCAGCCTCCTTGCGCACCCCCAGCCTCCTTGCTGGCAGGGCAGCATGAGCAGAAAAGTCCTTGGCTCTGTGTGAGCACTGCTCTGCAAAGACTGAAAACATTGGTGTGTTCTCACCACTATTTTCATCAAAAATCCAAAACACAGCATCATGTGAGACTCTACAAAGAAAATTAACTATGCCAGCCGAAACTATGACTCTGGGCTAATGTCAAACCCCAGCAGAGATGCTAGGAAACAGAACACAGGTATGGAAACCATTTTTGAATGAGTCTGAAAAGTATCTCTTATATGACCATCAGTATGACAAATCAGTGTGTTATGCTGTTGTCTTCAGGAGAACTGGGATTTGACCCATAGAAAAGATAAAATTTTAAACTTCTAAATGTTTAGAGGCTTATAACAAACTATGGTAAAGCAATGAGATCTATGAATATCCCTGTACCTCCCTCGAAGAGAGCTTCATTATCAAGTAGCGGGCCAGCAAACCAGATGAGTTAAGGTGGATAAAGGAAGAATGTCCATGGAATGGCAAATTGTTTTAAAGAACACAATGATTTCATATAGCATTATACAGGATAAAATGTCCCTTTGCCATAGAAAAATAACCAAAAACTATTGAAATCTGCCATTTATAGTCTAAGTTATTTTACTTGTTAGTTCTGCACAGGCGCAGGTAGTATCTAGTTAACTAAATTAGAACTTGTGAAAATTGGGTTTATCTCATAGGCCTCTGAAACACTGAAGCATATGCTTTTATTTATACAGTCTCTAATACCGTAAGCCCTGATCCCAGCCCTGTATAATACTGGGAACTAGAGGAGATAGTTCAGGCTCCCCAGAGCTTATTCTGTAAGGGTAGTAAGAACTGTAATATGCATGCAGAGTGTTACTGTGCAACTGTCAGTGTGAATCCCATATTTTTTAAGTTGGGATGGGAAGAAGGAAAAAACAGTGACTTAGCTTTAAAAAAAAGGAATAAGGAAGGAAAGGGAGGGGATAGAGAAGAAAAGTATATGAAGTGATTGATGGAGAAAATGTGTTATGGTTGACACAAGAAAACAGAAGGAATGGCTGGAGCTAAAAGCTAAGTAGAAAGACAAACAATATTCAGAGTAAATAGTTCAGAAAACAGCCTTGTATCATCATCGTTGTTGAAGGTCAAAGACTAAAATGTTTCTGCAGCTGTTCTTGCCAATATAAGTCTCTGACTGCCTCTATTCAAAATAAATCCCAGATACTATTTAAGTGATAGCTGGCATATACATTTCAGGATTTGAGGAATGCTAAGCTTTCTTCAGACATCATCTGCCAAAGTGATTTATTATGGAAGTGAGCTTTCAGTGATTCACCTGGTAGGAATATAATCTTGTTTTTCTATAGTAGTAATGGCAGAATAATTAACGAACAAATAGATTAAAGTAACTTTTATGTTTCCTTATTACATTTCCTATGTGTATTCTTATTTATTATTTCTTTTATGTTGTAGTGCTCTCTAAACAGGTAAAATACTTATAAAAAGTCCAAAAAGTCATTTTTAGAATAGAGCAGGCAGTAAGGAGCCTGTGTCCAATGAGCCTTCAGCTGGAGGTCTGACAGATGTGGCAGCAAACCGCATCTGTTAAAGTAAATCTAATTTAGCAGATGTCTACACTGCAGTCACTTCTCCTCTGCTCTCAGTTCCTGTGCTGGATGGTTTAAAGCAAAATCATGTATGTATAAATGAGTTGTCATCACTGTAATGCCTGTAGGATTCAACTGTTTCAACTGTCTAGTTGCTGCAGACTGAGATAGTCAAACTTGATGGCTGGAGAATCCCTTCACTGGCAGTCAGGAAGAAGCACTGATTGTGGCTTGACAGACAAAGTGCCTTGTCCAGCTGCATGGTCCACCATAATTCAGTGTCAAACCTTGCAATGGAAATTGCACATTGTAATCAGTGTACAGTACCATTGGTTTGTCATGCCCTGGTCCTGTGGGTCAGTGATGATCTCCAAGACCTTCCTTTCCTCTACCCTACCAACAGACAAGCTCCGAAATGGAAAAGAAAGAATTTCATCTGCTTTGTATTTTTCTTCCTCGTACTGTAGAAAATAGGGCACTTTCTTTCCTGTTTGACTGTGTAGAAAACCTCCATGAAGTCATTCATCTGTTCAACTCTTTCCCCACAGCATTGAGAAAGCCTGGCCACACACAAAGCATCACTCTGCCAGTAGTTTGAGCATCTCCCTTCAGCTCTTAGATGTCATCAGCGAATCTCAGCTGGGATCCAGCCTGCCCAAAGGCAGCAGGCAGGCCCTACAGAGCCACCAGGACTGGTAACACTGCAGCAGGAAGTGCCCATGATTTAGATATGCAAATTGAGGAAACCTACAGGCATACTTAACTGCACACAGCTGAGACCATCTCTCCAGTCTCCTGAATGCTGAGAGGGAATCTATCTCATGTGGAGAATATTTCAACAAAGCCATTTTTGATCATGCCATCATATTTGCCATCTCACTGGAACTACAAAATTGCCGCTGTACTAGAAGCCTAGGAGTCCTACGAACAGACTTTGGCTTTTCTTTGCTGACTGATGCATAGAAAAAACTACTTTACTCTGCTTTACTTTATCATTCGTTTTTTTTTCCAAACAACTGTGAAAACTTTGCAGCTTCCAACCTTTCAGAGGGATTTTTTTGTGTGTGTAACTTCTGCTTCACTGAATGGCAGAAGTGGGCAGGAGAAAAAAAAGAAGTCTTTCTAAAAGGGAAGGATATCCTTCCTAACAAAGCCATTTTCACAAGCTTGTGAGTTGGCAAGTCTTATTTTTCTTACCTTGAGTCAGCACATGCATGCTGTTTAATTTAAAACAGCAGAAAAGCAATCAGCCACTCCTATAAATTCCTGTAAATAAATGAACAGCTTCATGAATTTAATCTTGAAAAGTTGAATTCTTACAGCTTCATCCTCCTTCAGTTGTGCTCCATTGCTAACCTTTACAGAGCAAAGCAAACAATTGAACTCCACTGACCATAGCTCATTAGTTTCTAGCAAGGTACAATATGGCTGTGATTTATGTTCTGGACCTACAGGTCGCAGTGCTTTGTGTTCAACCGCCTATGGATTTATTCTTGGCTGCTGAGGGCACATCCTAACAATCCCTGCTTTAAAGACGCTTTCTCAGCTGTCTGTTGTTGATTGGTCGGTTTTCTTTTCAATTGACGTGTAGCTTCACTTGTTCTAAAGATGAAAAAATTCAGTGTATACTTTTCAATGCCATATGCTCTTTTTTTCCCACATATACGAATAAAGAAAAAATGGTTGCCCTAACAGAAAAGGAACATACACTACATTAATTACAGTGGGCATTGCTAGAAGATGCAGAATGCTTCCTTTTTTGTTTGCTGATGGATACAGAACTTGCAAACTTGTTCTGTTCCAGCAGGTGAGAGACATCCCCACCCCCATCCCCATTTTTTTTTTTTTTTAATTTGATTGAGTGATAAATATTCCAGGTCTAGCTTTCATACAACCATCTGCTTTGACTGTGATTGTCCCTCAAATGCAGGGATTAGAGAAGCCCAGAGAACCCTGCAACCATTTAAAAAGACTGTGAGTATCCTCAACTACACATGCTATCTCTTGCTTCATTGGTCTTTCCTAAAGTACATGTATTCGTAGCTAATTTACAACAGCCACTCTGATATCATAATGGCAGATAAGCTAGCTGTCAAAATAAAAGAATTTGTAAAGTATAAATTAGAATGAGGCACAGGACTTTTTGTCTATGTGTTGTATGAAATCTCTTACCAAGTCATTCAAGAGGAGCAGAGAAAATGTTTCTTAACATTCCGAAAAAAAAAAAACAAAAAACAAAAAACAAAACCACACACACAAAAACAAACAAACAAACAAAAACCACCATAACTAAAAAAACTGAGGGTCTCCGTAGAAGACTACTGTAGAAAATGGGCTATCAGTTTGATTGCAGGTAATCTTGACAGCAGATCTGACAATAAGTTTGTCTGGCTGCTCTGACGGATATTAAGCCTCAATGCATCCCCCTAAAGGTTTAGAATGTGGATGAACTGACAGAAAGGGAGGTGGATACATTAAGCTTTGACTATTTCCTATCCTACAGCCTGCATAGGTAAAGATGCAAAAGAAAGGCAGAGCTTCAAGAATAGGTGAAAAGTGAGCCTTTAATCTGGAGCAGTACATGATATATTTCATGGTGGGTTGTAAGAATATTTTTCTAGCTCTTTCTCTGAAGTGGAGAACCTTGAAGCTGAATCAGACTTTTTTTCTCACTGTACTAAGGAAAGTAAAACATTCCCCCCCCTCCACTGTACGAATACAGTTCACATTTCACATAACTTGCTAGTGTTACTGCGTATTACTAGTATTAACTAGCACTTACGTAGTGCTCAAAATAAAGAGAGGCAAAGAAATTACTTTGCCCAATGCTGCTGAGCAAGATCAGAAGGAGAATTTAGGTTTCCTGACTCACAGTGTCATGCTGTTTACATTAAATCCCACTGCTTCTTGATAGCCTGTCACCTTTGCATTTGTTGTACAAAATGTTGAGAGCTGATAAAATAACTCACTACCATCTTATATTACTTTTTTTTTTTTTCTTTTGAGACAGAAGCCTTGAGAGGAAGCACAGACATTAATCTGACTAAGCCAGATCTGATTATGCCTACGGCAAGGAAATTTATCTGTCTTTTTTGTAATGCACCTCAGTTTGGCTCTGAACATCTCTCAATATACCTGTGTAGTTTCCTCGCTCAGGTGCCTTGCTGGTTTCAGCAGCTTGTAAGCCATTCCCCAAATTGCTTCTAAATTTTTAAAACTTTGAGATATCAAACATAGACCTCATTCTTTGCACTTTGTTTCCTATGCAATAACAACTGAAACAGTATTTGGTGTTTCTGTAATTTCTATATGGTTTTGATCCTTAGGATAATTTTTGGAAAAGAAACAAGTCCTCTACAAAGTACAGTGGGCAGCTTGCCAAAAATAACCATAAATGCTTTCTCAGGAGTGTAAAACATCTGAAATAAAAGACAGATGTGGTACAGTGCCCAGGAAAGGACAAGAGTCTTGATATGATGGCTCCTGCAGAAATACAGGAGACTGTTATAATTCAATGGAGGAATGCAATGCATAGCTAGAAAGTTTACAGGAAGACAGATTAAGGCAGAGAGATACAGGCCCAGCTTAGGAATTTTCATGAAAGTTGTTGGCAGAAGCTAAGGTAGACACACACATGATGTCACTATACCTTTCCACACTAAAGTAGAAAGGATTAGGAAATAAAATCTGCATCAATACATCTCAAGCTACAAAAGTATTTGTGGTGTTATACGGCTGACCTCATGATCTGGAAAAGGGGGCTCAGTGTAAAATGCTGATAGGGAATAGAAGTTAACAAAGAAAAAATAGAAGTTCTATATATGTGACCAAGATTCAGAGAATATTTTACTTGAATGTTGAAAGCATCACTGCCAAATCACTGGTTTCCATGGGAAGGCAAAACTTTTGTTACTTAAAGACTGAAAGATTGTAAAATACTTTCAACTCTTGCTTTTGGTTAATAGCATACTCATCAACTAACTAGAGTTGTCATGCTAGCTTACAGTCTGTATAAATAATTTGTGAAAAGAAGCAAGTAACACCTGAGCTAGTCACCATCATCATCTGTGAAATTTAGTTCCCCGGTCCATATCGTCACGCCAAGTCAAACATGAAGTGAAAGTGGAAATAAAAAGACAGGCCTTTATCATTCAGGCATTTTTCTTTTGAAAATATTCACAATAATGCTGTTAATGGGGGTTGCAGTGCTTTAATGTTTAAAAGCTTCATGTACTAACACTGGAAATGTTCCGTACATAAAAGGAACACCGAGAAAAATCTAATTTACTGCCTCAAGACATCTCCACCTTTCTCTTATTTTGTATTACCGATTAGCTTATACAGAAAAGGCTCTAGGTTCACTGTTGCATTGAAAAGTTCCTGTGCTCAGTTTTGTCATTCTCATTTAAGCTTGCAATATGGGAACAATAGCAAGATTCATACTAATACTGTCCTAAGACTTCACCCCCGTCTTTCTTTTTGTAATAAAACACTGAATGTAAATTTCTGGGTCTAGATAACCTATGCTTTCTCAACTCAGTAGTTCAGTTTTTCAATGGAAAGAAAAAGCAGTAAATTTTTTTGACATTGACTTTACAAAACTGACAACAAATGAGTTGAAGAATGTATGAAAACTAATCAGGCTTATACCTCAGCTGAGAAAACCTGGCTGAGAAAAGAGTTCTTCATTAATCATTAATCTGGTCTTGCTTCTGTGAAATTTTAATGAAAGAAAAGGTGGCTAAAACTATGAAGATTTTGTTTAATTCTGAATCTCTGTTATTTTCATTTGATTTATGCTTCTGGCCTTAATAGGGAAGCCACTGGTGATCTGAAAGCAAATATATGGCTCTGCCTACATTAGCAAGCAGGTTAGCTCGGTAGGAGCATAACATTAGATCAAGGTAGTTGGTGCTGAAACCCCAGTTATTAAATTGGGGATTATATTATACGCAATTTGCACATTTTACTTCAGGCTACATTTAGCTTGTTCTGCAGAACTGAATGTCCTCACTGTGCTTGTGGTTTGAAACTGTCCGGAGGACATATCACTGTTTAAAGCTCATTACAGTTTGTGGTGCATTAGATCTGTACCTGGATCAGGGATTCCTGTTTAATTTCATCTGAAAAAATCCGGTTCTTATGTGCCAAAATTGCCCTGCAAAATGCTCCAAAATGTTAATGCAAGCACAGCCTGCCAGCCAACAACATGTATATATTTTTTTTCCTATCTCACTGCACTGCAAGTATCATGTTGACTGGAAAACTTCATCAGTATCAACTTTTTGAATCCATGCCATATATGTTTGTGCTTTTAAACATCTTCCTTCATTGAAGACTGAGATATGGATTTTTACACAAATGTCACACTTGATGAGATACATGCTATGCAACTAAAGAACTATTTTCTATTCAAGTGAGAAAGACTTAGATACACTGCAAGGTCTTGCCTCGCATCAGTCGTCATTTGAATAAATGGGAGTTACAGGCATTCCACATTTCACAGAATCAAGGCAGCCCTTTCAGAAAGTGCTTCCCTTAACAGTTCATGTAGTTCCCAGTTTCACACTATGGTGTCTATTTTTTTATGGCATATATAAGCCAAACACATGAAAGTATCTGCAGGTGTTATCCTATCCTTCATTTTTAAGTTCTCTCTGTACAGAAGGTTCATGAAGCCTGTTGTTTTGTACTAGTTTTGCATTTCTATTTTTAGTGCTTTTTTAAAGAAAACCCAAATACTAACCTAACAACCAGATAAATGGCCTCAGTGATAAGAACTGTTTTCCAAATTAAAACATAGTTCACCTCTGTTATGACATGCTATACATTCTGGAAAATTAGGGTTCATTTAAGAAACACCGGCACAGTTTATGGTATGGAAGATCACCATATCTCCTGTAAGATGCAGCCATTCAACTGGGACAAAAACTGTGTGTGCTCAGCAAGGGTTATTTTTAATAGATAAAATCTGTCTTTTCAAATCAATAGACACTTCTGCAGGCTTTCATTCTAGGCTGTATCTTTTTCCATATGCTGTCGACTGTAACCAATAAATCTAAACATATATTTACTCTACATGCTCTACCATGGTGTTTTTAGGAGAGCACATGAGTTCTAACAGCTGCATGAGTAGGCAATAAACCAGGATCATTTTGGAAACAAATCATTTTTCCTTTTCTTAAAAAATACTACATGCTGCCAAGATAGGTGAAGAAATAGGGGATCAATATAAGGTATTAATCTCTTCAGAATTACAATTATACACAGCCTTTTAAGCACATGTCTACAGCTAGTGAATTATTGTATTTGAAGTCAAGCTGCTGATTAAACTTGGAGAATGCAGAGGGAGGCAGCCAAAGAGAGGGAGAGAAATGAATCTGTTTAAGGGGGAGGGGAGTGACATTTTGATTTGACACATTAGCGTCTTTACATTACTGTTCTGCCAGTAAAGAGCCTCTCTGGAGGTGTATGAAAGATTTTGCACTTAAAACTAAACTGGCAAAATAGTCTTCTTCGCTCTGCAGATTAATGTTAGGAAATTCTCCTTTGCTTGTCTAGGGCAGTTCTGACTCTTTCTGCATACATTCAAAACATCTTTTTGTTTTTCACTTCTCCCATCTTCCGCAGGTTTGGGTTCCTAAAATGTGCTCGTCACTATGGGAGGTAGAAAACCAGTGAAAGCTTTATACCTCATTTTTTCTCAAATTGAAGTACCTTCCACACTTGTCACAATCTCAGAACAGAAGGTGCAGGGAGCTAGAAGAGTCTTCAGGTGGCAAGCAGACACATGAAAATAAAATAAATCAAGGTTCCAAAGTCACAAGTGAGAATGAACTATTATTTAAAAGACTTGTTATCTCATGGCTGTATTTCTATTCTGCCCCAGACTCACCTTCTTCTCCCAATCTATACCTCTACTTAGCATTATCTTGGTAATATTTTCAATATACATTACACCATGTCTTGAGTCCTTCTCTGTCATAATTCACTCTTTCATTCCCTCAAATCCCATGTCTTCACATCACCACTTTCACTGGGCACTAGTGCCTGTTTTAGACTATTTTGAGTATCCAAAGAACTCCAGACCCAGATCCTTTTGGTAATGTCCTTATTTCTTCTAAGATCAAATTTAGAATTAATCTTTCTCCCACTCTCCACTTGCTCAGCTTTCCAGTTGTGGTTGCAATTGTGATGGCAAGCATTGATTGTCCTTTAGTCAGACAGTGAAAAAGGCAAAAAGTGAAGGTCTATTTTTACTCTCTGAACTTTCTTGACTTTGCCACTCCCTCCTCTACAATTTGAACATAGGAGTTAGATGAACCGGAAGAGAAGCTTAAAAAAAAAAAAAAAAAGGGCAAAAAAGCAGGAATTGTTTTCTGAATCAAGAAACATCAGTCTGTTTGCACAACCAGCTACTCCTGTGGAAAAAAATATAAGACCCAACTACAGGAAGATTTACTACTTTAAAGACAAGCACCAGCTAGGACCAGATTAAAGCGCTTTCATTTCTTTGTTCCCCTTTTCTTAGAAGTAACCACTATAATTCTGTATGAGGGTTATTTTCTTCATTTGTTTTTCTAAAACACAAGTCGGAGCCTCTTTAGTCTTGATAAATTATCAGCCTTGATGACTTGCAGCAGCAATGAGGTCCTTGGTCTATTTAAAAGTACTGTGAAGAGACCTTTCCACTTATCAATTTATAATTTGCCATCTCTCATTTTCCTTGCATTTGCATCCTTCCTCCTTGAAGCAGGAGGAAAGTTAATTTAAAATTCTTTAAGGTATATGAGTGATCTAAATTTTTTTCTGGTGTGTATTTTCTTTGCTTCAGCAGTGTTGAACCTCTGTGTCCCAGTGTCTCATCTCCCTGAAGTTCCTCACGGTTCTTTCTGCTCTTCCATAACCTACATTACTTCTACAACCCACATACTTTGCTGTTTCCCTATTCCAAATCACAACTACAGCAGAAAATGTCAATGTTAGAATGTTTTTTTGAGGCATTCTGTGTTTTGCCACAGCAGAAACTGACTGTTTAATTCTAGTTTTTCTCTTCTGTCTCTTAAACAATTTTGATCTCCGGTAATACTTTGGTTCACAAATATTTACTTTCCCTACTAATTTCCTGTGCACGACTGTCAAAGGACTGAATTAACTGCCTGGTATCTGTTATTTTGGTGACACTCACTGCATTTTAGCACATCAGAAAACTTGGCAGGTAAGGCTTTATCACATCCTGGTCTTTCAGGTGCTTTATTTTTCTATTTTTGATGATCATTTCAATTATTTCCATGATACAGATGCAATGTTTACTCATCTGCAACTTCCTGAATCATTTCTGAAGCCTTTTTAATTAGAGACATAAAATTTTCCACCCTTTAAGTTACTGATATAGTAGGCATTTTTAAATAAAGCCTGTGCTCTTTGTTAGCTGCTCTGTCCCCTCAAACCTTAGCTTCTTCTGAATTCTGTGATGTGTATCATCTAGGGCTAGTGACCTGAAGGTTTTCAATTATCAGATTTTTTCAGCATCTTTTCTTATGATAGCTTAGTCATTAAGAGTTCCTCATCATTATTGACAGGCAAAGGAAGCCTGACACAAAATGCTACTCATTCTTAGCTGCAGAGACCGATGCAAAGAAACAAATGTGTTAACACTGTCTGTATCTTCTTTAAGTGCTCTTTTTATCTCCAAGAACCTATGTCTAACTGAACCAGCATCCATGAATCTGCAGCTTCACATGTTCATATACTGGAAACAGGCCTATAAAGTCCATTTGCCTTGGGTGTTTTTTCCAGTGAGGCCCAGGCAAAGCATATATCAAGTAGTATAGTCCTCTTTTAACCTCTTCAGTCCATAAGTTTTTAACCTCAGTGCAAGTGCTTCTCTCATGATTTTCCTTTTTCCTCCTGGTTGAACTTCAAAATTAGCAGTGATTCATGAACTGCTACACTCTCCAATGCATTATTTGAGAAAAACTGTATGTATTTGAGTAAATTGTAACTGTTCTCATATATTATAGACATAATAGAAAAATATGGTATTAATATACAATTTGTTTTAAACTCATATTTCAGGGAAAGAGAAAGCATATAGCTAATATTATGCATGAAAAAAAAATGTTAATCTTTGTTGAATTAAAATACTGCCACCCATAAATAAATAATTAAATAAATCTTTTTCATGAAAGAAAGACAGAATTTTCTAGTCTTATTCTAGTTACAGAATTAATGTAACTTAATAGCTGGCCAAAGGGGAACTGAGCTCTCCAAAAAAATCCCACTGCTAGACTTGGAAATTCCAGACCCTAAATACAGATTCCGATTTCTAATTTTAAGACCAAGAGCTCCCACTAAACTCTTCCCAGAAGACAGGCAGGATTGGCCTACTATTACTATTGGCAGAAAAGGAAAGGCCTATTATTATTTAGTAATGTGCAGCAGAAACTCTTGAAGGAACATCACCATCTGTGTCTGTGCCTAAAATGGAGCTTACTTTTGAAGACGTGATTTAAGTTATTCTTTTACCAATTAAAGTACCAGAGCACCAAAGTGATGACAAGCTTTTCCCTGTCATCTTCTTAAAATTATGACAGTCTTTTTCTTTTCTTTTTTTTTTTTCTCATCCTCTCTCTAAAAATTCATAGGAAGTAAATTTTAAAAGTAGTGGCATTAATGGGACTTATGCAGTTAAATCCCTGTACATCACTTTGAAAATTCACTTTCTTGTGTACTAATGAAAATTTAGGTCCTTGAATATTTATGATCCTCTATGGAATAATATAAATGTAGCTCTTGTTTAAATAAATAGGTGGGAAAACTACCAAATATCCATGGTGTACATATAATTGCAATCAAACATTATTGCCCAATAATATTAGATTCATTTCTATAGTTTCATTCATCTGCTGTTGCATCACCTCTTGGTGATTGCAGGTTTTCAGCTGAATTTTACTTCTGTGGTTTAACTTCCCACTTAGAAAGACAATGAGATAAAGACCAAGAACATGGAGAAAGAAAGCATTTCAATTGGAAAAGTGCATTTGTGTTTGAACTGCTGAAAGCTGTTAGTTTGGGAACTTCATGGCTGCTATCTTCTTTGGTTGGCTTTGAAAATTTACAGCAGCTGCGGGCTGGTAGGGGACCTCTTGGATGGGTGGGAAGACAGGGAGAGAGAAAGGTAATGTGAGACTCTGTGGTGCAAGATTGTTTTAACCCTAAATTATGGCACAGATAGCTACAATGCCATGTTTACTTCTGGACCTACCTAATGTTATAGCCCGAGATGTGCCCTAATGAGTATTCATAAACATCTTATCCAACAGGACTATTGCAATGTCCTCTTGCTGCTATTAGTCAAACACTGTTAGGACAGAAAATTCAGATTCACTCTGACATGAAGCAACTACCTTGTCCTCTGCTGCCCTTTATATATTCAACATCTTCACAAACATCCTCAGGCTCTTGCTATTCCTTTGCCTTGTGCTACTACTGGAACAGGGGCCCTGCACAATCCGTACTCGAGACAGGAAGATGCTCAAAGGGCTGGTTTCTAGGATCGAGTCCCCAGCATTCCTCCACAAGAGATTATTAGTCTATGTCTCAGGTGCCCATCTTTCTTCTGCTCATTTCTCAAAGCAAAATGAAAAGTTTTTCTCTTTTGTTAAACCAACTCAAGCTGCTCTACAAATTGCAAGTCAGGGAATTTCTACATCAGCATTGTCATGCAGACAGTTAAAAGTCGCTGTACCTTCTTGTTGACCTAATTAGTTATTTATTACTTTTGTATCTGAAAGACTTTTAGAGCAATTTACTCCTTGGTGAATGAAACGCTTTTATAAAATGATAACAGCTGAATAGTGGCACCAAAACAAAGTAATGACAGAGCATTTGTTCATCTAAGGATTCAGTGGAGGAGGGACCATGAGCAGCAGAAAGCTATGTCAGCCTGACAATTTGAAATGTGCAAGTAGCAGAGCTTAGGTCTTCGTTGTCTTTATCCTTTGAGAGCATAATTCGATCTACCCATTATAATGATATCTAATAAAATCAAGGTTTTCATACTAATTAGATAAAAGAATAAAGAAATAGCATATGACTAAGCAACACTGATTTCTGTCTTGTTACTGAATGACTTATCTCCCTCGAAAACTGTAGTTGTAACAATGCTTAAATTCATTACTAGAGATATAAAAAGGACCTGAGAGGGACAAGAGTAAATTGCAAAAAAGAGAGGCGGGGAGGGAGGGAAGGAGAATCTGGGGAGTGCAGTTGGTAGCTCCTCACTTAAAATATTAAGCTAAATGCTGCTTATTTTTAAAATTAACAGAGCATTTTTCTAGAAAGAAAACCAAATCAAAACCATAACACTCAATCCATTCCATTGTCTGATTTACACTACACTAGTGTAAACAGTCCATGTTCTTTAAAAGACTAGATATCTCTTTCTGAAGATACTCGTGTGTGTGTATATCTGATTTTATCCAAAGTTTACTTTCTTCTTGCTTTTGTTAAATAGTGGCATAATTCAGGTATCTTTTACTACCTCAACATTGTTGAACAAGTTTGTATTTCAAAAGCTTAGTATTTCTTGTAGTGATTTCCTGTTTTTCCTTTAGGGACCTGAAAATGTAGTAATCTGATTTCATGCTTAAAGATTCAACATATATCTGTGTTAGCTAAAAGGGAGCAAATATTTTGGGTGTGTGTGCAAGTGAGAAGAAAATAAACAGAAAGGAAAAACTCTCGTGTTGCAGTTCCTTTTTTCCTTGTCACAAAAGAAAAAGTGGCAAAAAATAGGAGTGTTGTTGCTATGCATCTCATGGTCCCTGCTCATGTCCCCATGGTAACTAGCAGAAGTCATTCGCATTCTGCAGAAGCATCAGGAAGATACATGCGTGCAGCAGTTCAGAGGGCTAGATGGTCCAAAAAAGACAGTAAAAATGGACAGTTTTGAAAGGACTCTAAAAGGTCACACTCAGGAAGTTAATAGTCCTATTAATATGTAAACCACGCCAAAACAACACTTTTTACGTTAAGGATAATTTGAGCCTGCAGTAGATGGCAAAGCTTTGAAAGTTTGTGGTGGTGTACCATACAGCTCATGACACAGGTCCTCAAATGCCATCAGTACATAAAGCTCTGAAGGAAGAGATGTTGGGTCAGGGTTTTTTTTTATTATTTTTCAACATCAGGTTTGGTCCTTTGGTTTCCTGCACAAAAACTTCATTTAGAAATTTGATGTTTTGGTTCACTGTAGCATGCATGTTCTCTTCCTCCCCAAAATACCTTCCTCCCTGTCTTAAAGATTTAAAAGATTTATAAATATATTTATTTTAAAAGGTCTGCTTTCATAGGAAATGTCACTGGTCACCTTTATCTAGGTGTGCAATGGCATCTCATAACGGTTCCACTTAGAAAAAAAATGTTAATGAAATGCAAGGAAAATGAAACAGAGCAAATAAAAATGTACTAAGATGAAAATAACAATGCTGCTTGTTGAGGAATTCTGACCTACGTTACACATGATTTACATGCAGTAGCTTCAATGAGTCCTGAGAAGAGACTGAATGTTTTATATTTCTTTTTTCTTTTCATTCCACTTTCTCTTCTCTTGGCTATTCCCTATGCTGAAATTCCATTTTCTTTTCTCTTCCAGGTTTTCATCTCCAGCCTCCTATTAGCCTTTAATGATGTTTCCTTCAGAAAATCCCACAGGACTCTGTATCTCTGCGAGTTTTAAAAGGGTGAATTTTTGAATCTAGCATGCTCCAGAGTACTTTAGTCAATATTCACTGCAGATTATGTTAGCATTGATTTTTGTGTGTGTGTGTGTAAGTGTGTATATATATAAATATATATATATATATNGTGGCCTGTTTTCAGCCTTCCTCCCCTGCCAGAGGCCGAGGATGACGAAGGGGGCAATGGCCCTGATTCTCCCCCCGGTATGGGGCCATGCAGCCCTCCCCAGAGCTTCCGGGTACTGCAGCCATACTTATTTCACACTTGTACTAGGATACATATGAAGAATTTGTGAGTTTGAAAATGTGTTTCCAGCTCAAGAAAAGTTCAAGCCACATGGTTCTGTACCCATCCAACTGCAGTAGGGAGCTCTGTTTATGCACTCATTGGCCTCAACCCTGGCACTTGCAAACTACTGCAGGGGTGCAAGGTGAGGTTTTGCTGATGCATCAGTTCAGCCCTTGCTTCTTCTCCAGCAAGTGGCGACAAGACTGGTGACAGCAACTGGTGATTGATCGGAGATAATCATGTGAATTATCATTATAAAAAACCTTCTCCACAAAAGTAACTCAGATGACACAGGGAAAAAGCTGATGTTGCCATACTTTCATATGAGGAATTAACCTATGCTCTCATAGCTAAGAAATAGCTACATATTTGCCTAATAAAGCCTGAGGCCACATGCACATAACTCAAGATATTTCTATACGACAAATACAGCAAACACAGCAGTTCCTTTCAATAAGGTAATATTTGATCAACTGAAATATTAATATAATAGAGATTAAGAAGGAAAGAAATAATTTTTGTAGTCTTTCTCAGGATTAACCATGCCTTAGGTTACAGAGCTACCTAAATTCTCTAAAGCAAGCTTATTATTCAGGCCCACTTCCCTTGAGTGTAAGTTTGCCACAAAAATCAAGTTCACTGAACTATGTGCAGAAACTTTGCAGAACTGGTCTGTAACCTGAGCAGTTTTCTTGCAGAGTTTGTAACTTTGATTTGAAATATTTGTCCCTCCAGTTCCACACCTAGATTTGCACTCTGTGAGATCAATTCAACTTAGGCTAATATACTGAGCACCTTATCTGTCCATTGTTGATTTGTGTATGTACTATCAAGTGAAACACGTTGTTCTGTATAGCCATGTACAGTATTTGCACAATAATAACAGCTTAATTATAAAAACAATGCATTTGATTTACTACCTTAATTTTCTGATTTCAAAAGTATGGAAGAAATAAAATTATAAGTTCTAATGGATCAAATCCTCCAAAAGTATTGTAATTTTAGTTCTATATCTTATATAATACTTTTAATAAAAGCATTATTTTTGTAGGGGAAAGGTTTTTGTTGTTGTTGTTGTTTTGCTTTGTTTTTGTTGTTGTTATTTTTGTTTGTTTGTTTGTTGCTGTCTGTAATCTGTTGACAGTTAAGGTATTCTTAATATGTACTTCAAGAACACTAAAGCCCACTGTAGGGTAAAGGGAATGACCATAGGCTAGAAAATAAGGGTTCCTGTGCGGTATATGTCTTGGAGTGTGTCCTTGGACAAGAAAATGTCTCCATTTTCCTGCCTGCCATATAAGAGAAATAGAGCTAGCCTTGCAGAGATACTATGAGATTTCATTAGCTAATGTTTACACAGTGCTTTGAACTAATGAAGCATTACATTGCAAAGCATTACTTTCAGCCTTGGTACTTCAAGGATGTAGAAAGGATCAAATGTCCTTTTCACTTACACACATTGAAAAGGAGGCCTGATTTTGTTTTGAAGTTCTAACATTCTTTTGGCTTTTTATTTCACTTCAAGGTTGCTTCATACCTTTTATTGACTGCTTACTTTAAATTCCTTTTTCTGTGTCCTCTCTTCTGTTATAAAAATTGATTTGAGGTTTGTGAGCAGCTCTGTAACTGGATGCTCGGAAGAAGGAATAATGTATCCCAAAAAAAGAAGATTCCTTATTTCAAGAATCTTGCAGACTTCAAGAATATCCCTGTCCACTCTTCAGTTTCTGCTACTGAAATGGCATATACTTTGGTCAGCATTACCTTGAGTCTGCTATGTCATAGTACAGTAAAATTGAAAGGATCTAGCTCTTAGGTAACATACAGTGATATGTAGACAGCTTTATATAATTTACTACTTGTAAGGAGTAAATCAATATTTGCTTTAAAACAGAATCTGCAAATGTGTCTTGCATGCCATTTGTTTTCAAAATCTGTATTTTCAGTAATTTGATTTTTTTTTTCTTTTTGAAAGCAAGTAACAAAATTTATGAAAGGTAAAGATTTTTATTTCCCAAATGATCCCTTGCTGTCATCAAAGAGTTCATTCTGGCAGCAGTAATTTCTGTACCTTGTGGTACAACTTTTTTTGCTGATGGTTCAGGCATATTTAGTGCAGACTAAAAGTTTTCAGGGGTTTAAATCAGGTCTAAAACAAGTTTCTCGGGTAGCATAAGGTCAGCAGGATCATGATATTTTTCCAAGTTGGTCCATGAATATTTTGATGCAGCTATGATAAATTTAAGCAGAATTCCAAACATTTTGCTTAATTAATCATTCCCTCTCAGTCCTAAGCCTGAATCTTCTGAAACAATTTCTACATTTTCTGTCTTACTGCACTTCTCCTTTTTCTCAGCATCTTTCCATGAAGTCAGATTACTTGCTGCTGCTAATATGGTATTGGTGTCCTGGAACTACTTCAAGAAATGCTGAGGACAGCTGACACATGATACATTTCAAATCAGCACATACCCACTAAAAGGAAAGAGATTCAAACTCCCACAGCTGAGAAGATAGAAGAATCATTGAATCTCTGGAAAAAATTGCAACGGTTTGGAAGAAAACACAGGTCCAGAACATGCAAGAACAATTTTTATGGGTGTACAAGATGCTGGAGGGCTGACATGAAACAACAGCTAAAATCAGATGATCAAGACACACACACACCAAAACAAAACAAAAACAAAAACAAAAAAATCAAACAAAAAAACACAGCACAAGTACAGGTTTTCCTTAATCTCCTTCTAAGTAAGGAGCTGCAAATGCAAGGAGCATCAGCAGCCACACTGCTGAATACTTCTGGGCAGAGACAAAGTTGTTCAAAGCAACAACATCAACACAGCCAGCGTGTACCCCAGTGACTGTCTTTTTCCTGGAGTGACTGTCAGCAGCCATGTTTTTAACCATACCAAGTTCAGTTATACAGAACTTCCTTAAGGGGAAAAGGCTGCTGTAAGAAGTCCAGCACAGGACTTCTTCTGTAATAAGGAAGAAAACACATCTGTGACTAGTGAACTGATAATCTGTGTTACTTCAGAGAAAGTTTGGATCATTATGTAGAACCAACTGTATTTCAGTATTTTTCCAATTAGAAAACAGTGCCATGACTTTGGGAGTCCTTCAGCAAAACAACCATGCTTGCTGAGGGGAGGAATAAGTGCAAAAGACACATTTTCTAATGTATGTTCTAAGACTAGATTTTTGTTCTCTTTAATGTTTTCGTAAGTGACTTGGATGTAGGACTTGAAGGTGTATCGAGTAAGTTTGTGGATGATACTAAACTGGGAGGAGCTGTTGACTGCATCAAGGGTGGAGAGGGGTTGCAGAAAGATCTTGACAAATTAGAGAGCTGGGCAATCACCAACAATATGAAGTTTAACAAGAGCAAGTGCCAGATTCTGCACCCAGGGAGGGGCAGCCCTGGATGTACATACAGACTGGGGGACCAGAGGCTTGAGAGCAGCACCACAGAAAGGGATCTGGGGCTTCTGGTTGGTCAACAGCAGGTTGAATATGAGACAACAGCGTGCCCTGGCAGCTAAAAAGGCCAACTGTACCCTGGGGTGCACCAAGCACTGCATTGCTGGCTCGTCAAGGGAAGGGATTGTCCCACTCTGCCCTGCCTGGTGTGGCCTCACCTCGAGCACTGTGTGCAGTTTTGGGCACCACAGTATAAGGACATGAAACTATTAGGGAGCATCCAAAGGAGGCCTGTAAAGATGGTGAACGGTCTAGAGGGGAAGATGCATGAGGAGCAGCTGAAGTCACTAGGTTGTTCAGCCCAGAGAAGAGGAGGCTGAGGGGAGGCCTCATGGCTGCCTGCAGCTTCCTCAGGAAGGGGAGCAGAGGGGCAGGCACTGATCTCTTCTCTCTGGTGACAGTGACAGGACCCGAGGGAACAGCATGGAGCTGTGACAGGGGAGGTTCAGGCTGGGTGTTACAAAAAGGTTCTTCATTGAGAGGGTGGTCGGGCACTGAACAGTATCCCCAGGGCAGTGGTCACGGCACCGAGCCTGCTGGAGTTCAAGAAGTGTTTGGACAACGCTGTCAGACATAGGGTTTGATTTTTGGGTGGTCCTGTGTGGAGCCAGGAGTTGGACTCAATAACCTTTGCAGGTTCCTTCCAACTCAGGATATTCTATGATTCTATGATTCTATGATTAGCTGGGAATTAATAGACTGGTTTCCTTTCCTGTCTGTGTCATTTTGATGGCTCCTAAAAAAACAGCTAGTTCTACATGCGTACATGTAATTTTTATGTTTGTAAGCTTATTCTACTACAGCACTTCTTACTGCAGAACATGAAGTTCACACTTGTCCCTTCTGCTGTGTGCAGCAGAAACCAAACTGATTTGGCAGTGAAATAACTGAGGACCACACTTATTCTCATTTCATATGAGGTGTGACTATGAAATTCGATCCATTTAAAAATTCACAATAACCTCATGGAAGATTTACTTTTGAAACATAAAAGGTAGCAGGACGGAGAAAAAGAAACTTTCTCAAACATCTCAGCAAGTTTATGTTTGGTATTCTGGGAAGTATGTCTGGGCTTTACAATTGTTTGAAAATTGTTACTGTATTTATTAATGCTCTTGAAAATCCACTTCAGAAAATAAAAATGTGAGCCATGGCAGTGTCAATCTTCTTGAAAAGGTGGTAGATGTGAGCTTTGTATTTTATTTATTTTTTTGGTCATATTTGGGTGGGCCGTCAGCTTGCCTGGATGTGAGGACAGTGAAGTCTTCTCCCAAAGATAACAGCAAGAAGTAATCCTTAGTCTACCCAGAGAAGTAACAATTCTCAAGCAGCAGTCTTGAGTTAATAGATCTGAAGGTTGAAGAAAAAGACACATACAAAAAAAAATGTTTGTACTATCTGAAGTTTCATGGCTTTTAAAGGCATGTATAGCAGATTAAGCCTGTATTGTACAGGAGTTTTTCCATTCATAATCAGAGTTCTAGTTTCAGTTGCAGAACAGTTTTCTCAGCACTGTGTATTTAATGCCTTCTTTCCATACCTAAAATTTTGATTGCAAGTTATTCCTGTGCAGTTCGGTTATCAAGGCCAGGAAGAGATTTCTTGAAGGTCCTGTTTAATTGAATTCTGCCTTTAAGAGCTTTCTTATAGAGCTAGGAGATACTCCTGCAATGACACATATCTTCTCTTCGCCTCAGCTTTTTCCTTCCCTCCTTGGTTAGATCACAACTTTCTCTGTGAATTTTGAGAGGGGAAACCAAGCTGGCCAGTGGTTTATATCTATCTGTACAGGTGCCTCTTTTCATCAGCTATTCAAAGTTATATTTTTATGACTATAACTTAGGAGGTATTTCAAAGTGATATTTTTTCTTTCACAGAAAAAGGTTACTATTTTTAAATCAATACTTAACTAAGTCAGCTTGTAGAAACCCAGTGACTAATAATCTCTAAAATTTCGGTCCATTCTTACCACTGTTAAAATTATTTTCTTTAGGTGTATTTGATTAAATTTTTTATTGCTGAAAACTTGGGAAAATGTGTGGGGTAACTGTTAAGTTACTACTGTGGAAATCACTCTTCATATAATACTTTTCCTTTGGCAGATTAACTACATTTAGTGCTTTACTGATCCTTGTATGCTTTTCTTTTGTTCACACAATACAATAAACATAGTGTTAATGAAAACTTTTCAAAATCCTTAATGACACTGACTTACTTTTCATGGCCATTATCTACATGACTGACTGCTTTTGTAAAGGAGCTAATAAAAGTTACCAACTTATGCTGGGAAGAGATAGGAACCAGCAGATTCAGGCACAATAGAAAGGGAAGGGTCTTCTTAAAGAAGAAATTTTTCATTTCAGGAAATGAGAATCTTTTGAAAAGGTACTTTAAACATATTAGGTAAGCAAGAAGTCACTTCTTTAAAATGTCAAAACAAGTTCAAATATATTGCATCCATCAATGAGGGGAAATATAACAGTTAAATGAAGGAAATCTATAACCTGTTTTTAAAATATTTCCATGAATTAAATTAAGTATTAAGATCTGTTAATTGAGGATTACATTGCGATATTACACTTTGACCATAAGTTTTCTTTCACTAAAAAAATGAAGTAAAATTTGTGGATCCCTAGCAATTTTTTAATGGTAAATTTAAATTTAAGATAAATAAATAAATAAAACTTTTCTCTTTAGTTACCTTTCAAAGACTTTTTAAAATTAGTTCACAGATCCCCAATGCTCTCTGTCAGCAGTCTGAAAACCAACAGGTAATCTTTCTAAATTCAATTTTAGTCTAATGTTTAACCATTAGAGGCTCCTACTAGAAGTGCATGACTTATGTATTTGACAAATATATCATCAAAAAAAGAAAAAAGAAAAATGCCATAGGTGAGCAACCAAACAACTCTAATAGCAAAAAATAAACGCAATGAATTTAAAGAACTACTGAATTCCTTGTCCTGTGTGTTTAGCAAATTCTCATGAATAACAAATATTGATTCACGGATGATTTGCTAACCGAAAAAAAAAAAAAGGAGGAGATTCATAATGCATATTCTTAATACGGTAAAGCTTAGACTCCTAAGTCACAGTACTGCAGAACACTTGTTCACTTCTTGCATCACTCTTCCAGTAAAATTAATTCTAACAGTTCTGAAGCATCTAAGTGTTCCTGCTACCATGACTTCCATAATTCAGCAGGCCAATTCTGCCTTTTAAAATGTCAATAGGTATGATTTTATCCAAAAGAAAAAGTGATTTACGTATTTCTTATATTATTGCAGCAAGTGAGGTTTCATGAATCTTTTGAAACAAAGCTATTTGATTCGGTAGCTTAATCATTCCATATAGTTATAGTAAATTTAAAGAACTCTTAGGGGCAAATTTTGGCTTCATTTATTTATACGAGGCAATATTAGATATACTTTTTAACCCTTTCAGTAAAGCAAAGCAATGATACATATAGGATATTGATACAAGGAAGGAAAGACAACTCCATTTGACACCCAAGTAAAATGAAGCTGTAGGCAGTTCAGGCTGTGTTTGACCCTATTTTTTTTTTTCTGTGCAATTGGTTGACTTCAGTGATGACGTAATACAGTGAAGAATTGAGTTTTTCATTTTTTTTTTTCCAATTATGTTTTTTATTCAAGTTTGGTTTTGCATAGTATATGGCCAGCTTAGTATGCGGAGAATAAATTACCCAAGCTGACACAAAGAAGTGTTCTGAATTGTCATGAAATTTGAAAAACAATTTGTATCCTGCTTCAAAGCAGCTAAACAGAATAGGAGCTCTGGATCTACACTATGTGCTGAAGCAAAAAATGAAATTTAATTCTAGCTTTCTAGGCACACAATTTTCCTTACATCTAGTAAGGTAGGAGGGGATTTCTCATGGGGATTTCTCAAAAGGTTTCATCTCATTAACAATTCTCAGACACATTAATGTGCAGACATCCACCAAGATGCAATGAAAAACCGGGAACTCCTTGTTTTAAATCTTCCTCTTTCTGTTTAATGCCTGCACTGTTTCAGGGACTGCAGCAATGCACAGAAGATTTAGATTGGGTTAAGAAAGAAAATGCTTCAGTCTGCCTTTTACAATAAGTAGATGGTAAATGCTCTTATATAAAATGTGGACAAGTACCTGTTTGTTAGTCTTGTCCATACCTGTTGTACCTGCTTATCAATGGCCAGCGCAAGAGTCAGGATAAGGAAATGTGGGATGATTTCTGTTACCTGAAGCAAAGAGGAGGCTGCATACATGCCAGCGTAGTGGGGATGGGGGCTGAATACCTCCAAGAGCCTCCCTGCCCCGGGCAGCTCCGGCTGAGCTCCCAGGGCTGGAGGTAGCTTCTTACCCACCAATGTGGCTTCCACTGCAGCTAGTGTTGGAGACCAGTACCCATACTCAAAACTGCAACTTATCCCCAACCGATATAGATGTTCAAAGAGGGAGGTCACCTCTACATACAGTACTACCTCTTGTTCTTCCACTTTCAACACTGTTCTAATTTTTTCCACCCTATATTAAGCATATTGCATAGTCTGTCCAGGAATCAGGTACAACCCATCAGTAAATGAGAGCTGTGAACACTGAATGTTTCCAGATGTTTGGCATCATGGAAAGAAAGATACAGGACAGCTAGAGCTGAGGTGGCAAATCTCCATACAGGTGTACCCACACCTTCCAGATCTAACTTTGTGTGTCTTAAGCAGACAGATGGGTTCACCAGCTCTGCCAGAAGGTGCAACCTGTACTCAGAGACACACTGCCCCAACTAGGAAAGATGTTGTGACTGGGAAGGAAGAAGCCCTTCTGAAACACTGAGAAGGAAGGCGGCAAATTAATGTGTAAGGTAAAGGTGTGGAGACCCTCAGAACTAATTTGGAGACAGAGAGGAACCCAGGAAGAAAAACAAAATTACATAGCTAATCCGTTTTATTTTAAAAAGAAAAACTATCTATGCCCTCAGTAGGTGGAAAAGCCACTATTCCTTTATTCACTTGGCTTTTGTATCAATTATAATTGACCTTAGTAATAGCATGTTTATAGTACTGTTGATCTGTGCTCATTTGGTTTCAAATATTGTATACCAAATTGTCATGATAGATTAGTTTGCCCTTTGAGCTTCTAATTTTCACTTTAACGGCTATGTAACATATAATGCAAAACAAATATGGCATTGCAGGTTGCTGGAAAAGATTTCCAAAGGAACTTGTCAGCATAATTTGAAGTTTGTTATACACAAATACACAAACATATACACAAAGATCTTTGCGTTATACACAAAGATCCTGAGTTCCAAGGAAAACAAAGCACTTGACATTTAAGATTTTGTAATTGGCTTTTATGGCTTAATTTTATGTATCTTTTGGTTCTGATGTATACAGCAATTGACACTGATTCTAACAAGACCATGGCTACTTACTAAAATCTGAGGAAATTTTCCACACATTCAGAGTGCAAATAACAATGTCTCCATCCCATTTACCCTCCCTCCTTTCTAGGTCTATATTTTTGTGTTCCTGTTAAGAACCACCATATTTTACGTTTAGCAATCACCCTCTGAGGAACGCTTTCTGATTTGTGTGTTCTGGCCTGCTCATAAGCAAGAGAAAAAGAAGCTGACATAGAGTGCGCCTGAAATCAGCAGTGAAAGAAATGAACTACATTTAAAAAAAAAAAAGTCATTGAATTCTATTGTGTAGATTCCTTATTTCCGCAAATAAGAGCTTTTTAGTAGCACAAGGAGTTACAATAGCAGCTTCCCAGATACTTCTGTGGGAGCATAAGTTTATCCAACTCACATCTACTATATTGCTGGGGTTTTTTCGTAAGAGTTAAGAATGGCACAGTATTTTTAATAGATGAAAGTTGCTGTATAAATAAAAAGCTTGCATGACTTGGTTTAAAATAACTATTTTCATTTATACTCCATTTTATTCACAATTTACTTGATTTATTTTGTCTTTCCAATAGAATAATTTCTCACTAAAAGAAGGGGGGAAAATAGTGAAGTGAGTTTCTTTATTGTAGGAAAGAACTATTTCATGAATACATTCAATCTATGCTAATAGATTTTAATACATTTTTACTATTCTGCAATGAACTGCTCATAAAATTTTTAATTACCAAAGCAGTATCCAAAAATATACAACAGAGAGGTGCAGTGTTGTAGCAAAGATTATTTCTTTATGCATTTAATCTTGGCTCACTAATGCATCTACAGCTCTCTGTGTTTAAATAATATAATACCTAATTTTATAAATTTATGCAATTCAGGTAAATAGCTGTTCCCAAAACAATTTCCTCACATTATGTTTCAGTTAAAGAAATTAAGGAATAGCACGCAGCTCGTATATCCTTGGTATTCATCACCCGGTGGTGCTGCAGGGTGTGGGGTACTGTTAGAGACCCGCACAGTGTAGCTGTCTCAGGTCAAATTATGTCCAGAGATTCCAAAAATAAATTCCTTTGCCCTTCCATCAGCCACATGCTGTTTGCCTCATAGTGGACTGTGTATTTCATTATATGATAGGACAGTCACTGGAGTTTGTCATGTGTTATTTATTGAAAAATATTTTCTATCATGCAGACTTCTAGCCATGCCACTTCCAAAGGATGGGGTGATATTCCCATCCCCTTTATGCTGTAATACCTGTCTAAAAAAATAAGTTACATATTTCCAAATGATGGGAAGAATCCAGGCCTAGTTTTCTCTTGGCCATCCAAGAGGAGTTAAAACAATGTCCTCTACCATCTGATGTAAACTCACAAGCTGGATCCTGCTCTGACCCAGGGCATCCTCCCAAATGTCCTGTTGACACCCTTAAAGCCCCGTGCGGGCTCAGGCTCTGATCAGATGGTGCCAGATCAGTTCTGTGATCTCCTTCTCCTGAGCCTCGTTCAGGAAGGTCCCACATCCCTGTTACTCCTCATGCAGGACCACGTTTCAGTCACCAGGCTACACTTCGATGATTCCCTGCCTGCAGCCAGGGTACTTGTTTGTGTTGGGGCTAGTCAGAAGTGGAATTGTATCTTTCAGGTAATGGCATACATTACCACTGAACGGAGGTTGCTCGCAGTTTGGTTAAGGAGTAGAGTGCATACAAGATGATGTGGACTGATTTCATCTGTATTACAGACTATGACAGTTCATTCACTTTCTTCTCCATTAAACCTAACTACTTGCATTTGATAAAATATTTCTTACAAAAGGTATTATATATTCATCTAAACACATCAAGAGACCTAGAATTACTCTTTTAAGTAAAACCTTCATAAACCTCTAGAAAGATAATGCTGGCTGGTGGTCTCAAAGATACCCCAGGCAGCATCAAGCTAATATTATTTTAGCTCTTTAGTTATCTAATGTGTCCTCCACACCTTTGACATTTTGCATGTTCTATGTGGAATAATATTTAACAATCTGAGAATGACAATTAGAGATGCAGCTTCTGGGAAAACGTGGACCTTGATTTCATGACTATAAATGGAATATTGTATGTGTTTTGACACAGAGGTCCTTACTTCTGTGTGAAACAGCAAACCTAGGGAAGCTCTCCCATATCCAGGAATAAAGCAGCTACTGAAGAAGGATACCCCTTGGAAAAAAAAAACAACAGCATCTTGAGACAAAAGAGAGAGGAGCTTCATGCTGCACTGGGGGGAGGATGGAATTGTTTTCTTATTGTATAAGCCCCAATTTTTAACTGATTCTCCAAAGCAGATGTCTGTCTCCAAAGAAGCTGAGATGCAGCACCAATGTTTTTCTTTTCTCCAGCTTCTGCAGTGAGTCACATGTAGTTTGGCACTCTCAGCCTGAAGTAGAGCTGCAGCTACTTGAAGGCCGTCCCAAAGCAATATGCTCAATACTGCAGTTGTTTGTATGACGGAAAATGCCTTCAGCTTCTTCTGTTTCAACAAAATAGAGAAACTGTTTCCTTGAGATGATGACAGAAGTGTGCAGCACTCAAACCTGAAAATGCAGCTAGCTGCACTTTTTGTATTCAAGACAATAATAGTCTAGGGATGATTTTGGAATGTATTTTGTGTGCGTGTATGTGAATAAAACATAAACAGCAAACTTTTCTTGTGTGACTCAGTTTTAATTGTTATTGCTGATCTCACTTTTAGAAGTTCCTCATTATTTGTGCAAATCAATGTGCAAGATCAGACTGCATCTTCTGAGGAAATAGTGCCAGTAACTTCCAGCTGCACTTGAAGCCCAGGAGAGGGTAGATTTTATTCTTGTAGTTTGTGTTGTGGTTTAACCTGGCAGGCAGCTAAGCACCACACAGCCATCTCTGTGATTCTCTCTGGGGGAGAGAATCAGAAAAAAGGTAAAAGTCATGGGCTGAGATAAAGACAGTTTAATAGGACAGAAAAGGAAGCGAAATTAATGATAATAATAATAATGATAAACACAAAAAAAGTGATGCACAATGCAGTTGCTCACCACTCACTGACCGATGACCAGCCAGTCCCTGAGCAACAACAAAACCCCTAGCCAACTCCCCCCAGTTTTATTGTTCAGCATGACACCACACGGCACAGGACATCCCTTTGGTCAGTCTGGGTCAGCTGTCCTGGTCCTGTCCCCTCCCAGCTCCTTGCGCACCCCTAGTCTCCTCATTGACAGGGTAGCACGAGAAGCTGAAAAATCCTCGACTCTGTGGAAGCACTGCTCTGCAACAACTATAACATCGGTGTGTTATCAACATTATTTTTCTCCTAAATCCAAAACACAGCAACATAACAGCCACTGTGAAGAAAATTAACTCTATCTTAGTTGAAACCAGGACAATTTGGCTGATACACAGTAGCAGGGTGGGGTTTACTTGCCTGGATGTCTAGGATGTTTTCTTCATATCTTTAAAATGTAACTGATACTGCTAAGTACACCCTGTGCTTGTTTGGTTCAGTGCTGCAGCAGTGGCAGGCGTGCACCGCACGGCTCACTGGCAGGGAGATGACGTGCAGCCATATGGAGAAGGCACATACCCCGCATGTTGGGGTGCAGCCAGAGTCAGATGCCATGCATGTATCTGATATTAGATGGCAGCTCTACCGAGTCACAGAATACAGCGAAGCCACCATGTTAAACTCTGAGGAGTGGTGGGAGGCTGCCTCATCAGTTGTGCACAGGGATGGAAGGCAGCTATATTGCTGTACTGCAGGCACGTGAAGTACTGGTGCAGGGTTTGGGGACCGTGAGACAGCAGCCAGGCTATCAGTGTTAAACACTTACCTTTCCAGAGGACAATTCCCAAGGAAGCTTGAAGACAGGAATTCCAAAAAGTGAAGACTTTGCAAACCCTGACCCATCCCTTCCTGCTAAAAGATGCACCAATGGCTTTATGCACGCAGCAACTGACCAGGTAATGGACCACAACAGGAATGATCCTGCTAGTATTTAGGATGGTTAAAAGAGGAATATGACAGCCAGCTGAAACAGCAAAAGGTCAAAACTGAGCTAATGATAATCATCTGAATGGGAATTTGAATGCAGCTCTGATGCTAATGCTCCTACACTTTTAATAAATGCCATAGTATTTCTAATTACCACAGTACCCAGGATCTCCACTTACTCTTTTACAACAGCAACAACTGCAGCTAAACAGCTCCTGTCAGCACTATGCCAAGGCAGATGTTCAAAAGTTAATCACAGGGTAAAGTGCCTTAACACCCAGGTTCTCCATTGTAGTCTACTTTTCGAACATGGCAAAAGTCAACTGCATTGGTTTCTTTCATCACAGATTAAAAGCAAAACTAATTTAGTATGTATTCATTTTATATTCAAAAGTATACCCAACTTATATTGATTTCGGATTTTGTTCAGTGTCATCACATTAAGAAATGTGTTTTTCTTTGATTTGATGTGAAGTTGATCTACAGGGTTGATCTGAAACTTGTAAGGATTTAGATTACTTTGATCTAAAAAGAAAAAAAAAAGAAAAGGTACTTTTTCTTAAGGTTTTGTTGTTGTGGCTTTAGTTCTTTTAAGTCCAACATTGCTAAGGTCTGACTTAACAAAAAATTGTGCTGCTCTGGGTTTCCATGAGAGATGGGAAGCTCCACAGAGCAACATTTTGGTACGGTAAGAATGAGCAGCACTAGTACAATGCAAGCAACAATAATACAAGTTTTTTCAAGAACATGGCTTGTTCCTAGAAGATTTGATTTTGGGGCAACGTTACCATTAAGAGAGGGATTATTTCTGCTGTTGATTACGAACTGTCTGCAGTCTAACATTTTGTGCATGTGTAAAGTTCTCTAAATGTAATTGCTGTTTATTTTTACTGAATCTTTGTCATGCTAGCTGTTTTCGCTTTTAATGTTTTTATGTAAGCCTCGCTATTTTGAAAGTATGAAAGTGGTGCAGTTCCAGCTCTGTAGTTAAGGGGCTTCAGTGACCTCTTTTCTCTCAGCTGCTGCTCATGAGACAGAGAAAGGAAGGACACAAGCCACAGACAATACAGAACAAAGCTTCTGTTTATCAAAAACACCAGTCCAGTCCTCAGGGTTATTGAATGATAAAGCTGCATTCTAGCTACAAAACCTGGTGCATTGGAAGGAAAATCTGTGGAGCTTTCCGTGGTCCCAGAGTCTCTCTATTGATAAACTATGTCAAAAGTTGCAAATGTAATTTGGCAGCTCCTCTTCCTTGTGTTTCCAAATGAATAGGATGCCCATTACAGAAGAATGTGGGAAACAACAACAAATGTAGTGCTGACTATGTTCCCATAATATGGTGTGCAACATCTGTGAGCCAGCACTTCTGCTGTAATGGATTTATTTATACACATTTGCCAAAACTGAGCTGATTTGCCAAGTAACCCAAGTAAATCTGAATTCTGCTCTAGCAAATGTCCATGAGTGCATGCTAACTCCTCATTGGTCCACTTCACATGATTAATCAATACCTGTCTGTTACTGCAGGTGTGCTTTCTGTACCTCATGGGTTTGCCATTTTATTTTCCAGAATATCTAAAGTAGTCTGAAAGATGCAAGAAGCTAAGTAAGTGGACATTTTCAATTAAGAAAGGGGAAACGTGAAAGTGGTCAGTACCTAGGATGCCTGAAATTTTTTTCAGTTTTGCCTGAAATTCAAAATGTCATTTCCTAAGATATGTATTTTGTTATATATTACAAATTAGACTATGCTATATTTTAGACATGTAGTAAGTCAAATTCAGAGCTCCATTTGGTTTACAGCAAATCTAAGCTTGGCCTACATTCATTTCTCGGTATTCTAAAGAACATGTAAGATTTTTAAGAAAACTCTGAGGAACAAAATAAAAATACCATTAAGCTTCTGCAAAAACCTATGATGTGCCTGCATCTGGTATACGAGAAACTACATACAGTAGAATCAGAAAATGTGTAGAGAAGAGCTAAAGAGATGGAGCAAAGGACAACTTCATAGTTAAGAACTCTACAATTTGGAGAAAGGATGTTTGTGAGAGAGACGAAGGAGAGTCATAAAAACAGCAGTGACTGGAAGAAAGCAATTATGAAACTGTTGCATATTTAATGTGGACTCTTTTTATAATACTGAAACTGGAAAAGTAAACTGAATGACGTTGGAGATCCACTAAAGAAAAAAAAATTAATCATTGTGCATAAGTAAATTGTGGAACACCTTGCCAAGGATGTTATGAATGTCAAGAAGATTTGTATACTAAAAGTGCCTTTGAAAAAATTCTCAGAAGAGAGATGCTCGTAAACACAAAGCTACCAAGCTCAGCTGCAAGCTGCAAGCTGGGAGGGTATACTAGGAAAGTGTGATGGTATGCTTGCTTTGTTCTGTAATCCTAGATCAGCTACTTTTACTGGACACTGCTCGCGATGTGGTACTGGACTAGATGGACCACACATCCTTGTGTTTAGGGAATGTCTTACAGATGAATATTGTTTTCCAGACACTGGAGAAGGAATAGCATAGACAAACTGATTCTACTTCAAGATGAATTGTGCATCATTAGGTTTCTGCAGCAAGCTAGCCTATGCCCAGGATTGGATTTCAGTGTGTTGAAGGTATGGTAAAGTACACATCCAGGGGAGAGTAGATGGTACAACTGATAGCAATGGTTAAGTGTGAAATCAGTCCCCATTACCTTTGTCTTATGAACTTTTCTCATTTTGATTAGAAAATATCTATGAAGTCTTTATACACTGTATAAAAACTGACTAGCAAATACATAAAATAGACAGTATATAAGAAAATTTAAAAAAGAGAAAAGCAGACGATCTGATTTTAAAAAATCACCTTATTCAGTTTGCAGGGGAAAAAAGTGAAATTTCTGAAGAGGAAGACGAAAGTTGAATTGGTGTCAAAGTATTTGTCAGTATTTAGTGTATAAATAAAAAGACTATAACTGAATTCAAACCCAAGCTAATGCTTCCCAATTAATAGTTTGTAAGTTTAAAGATGAAAATGAGGAGTAGGCTGTGGTGGTTTTACCCAGCTAAACAGGCGACCTCCACCACAACTGCTCGCTCACTCCCCCTCCTCAAAGAAACAGGGGGAGAAAATATGATGGACCAGGGCTTAAGGGTTGAGATAAGGACAAGCAAGTTACTCACTAATTATTGTCACGGGCAAAACAGACTCAACATAGGGAGATTAGTATAATTTATTACTATAACTAGCGAACTAGAGCAGTGAGAAACTAAAAGCAAACTAAAAACACCTTCCCCCCATCCACCCTCTTCTACCTCCTCCCCCCGAGCGGCGCAGGGGAACGGGGAATGGGGGCTGCGGTCAGCCCACATCGCTGCATCTCCGCCGCTCCTTCATGGTCGCTCTCTGTTCCCCTGCTCCAGCGTGGGGTCCCTCCCACGGGATGCCGTCCTTCCCGAACGGGTCCTGCGTGGGCTTCCCACAGGCTGCAGCTCTTCAAGAGCTGCTCCAATATGGGTCCGTACCACGGGGTCCATCCTTCAGGAGCAAACTGCTCCAGCATGGGTCCCCCACGGGTGGCAGCTCCCACCGGATCACCTGCTCCTGCGTGGGCTCCTCTCCACGGGCTACAGGTCCGGCCCGGAGCCTGCTCCTGCGGGGGCTCTCCATGGGCTGCAGCCTCCTTCAGGCCAGATCCACCTGCTCCACCGTGGGCTCCTCCACGGGCTGCAGCGTGGAGATCTGCTCCGCCGTGGTACACCATGGGCTGCAGGGGGACAGCCTGCTCCACCATGGTCCTCACCACAGGCCGCAGGGGAACTTCTGCTCCGGCGCCTGGAGCACCTCCTCCCCCTCCTTCTTCACTGACCTTGGTGTCTGCAGGGCTGTTCCTCACTCCTCTCACTCCCAGCTGCTGTTGCGCAGCAGGTTTTTTCCCTTCTTAAATATGCTCTCACAGAGGCACAAACAACATCACTCATTGGTTCAGGTCTGGCCAGCGGTGCGTCCCTTTTGGAGCCGGCTAGAGCTGGCTCTGATCTGACATGGGGCAGCTTCTGGAATCTTCTCAAAGAAGCCACCCCTGTGGCCCCCCTGCTACCAAACCTTTACCACTTAAACCCAATACATAGGCAGAAGAAGACAGAGCTGATTAGGACATACCCACACACACGTACACATGTACACAAACCAGAGAGAATGAGGCATTAAGTTCAGCAGAATATAATAAGGGTTGAAAACTTGCCTGCTACCTAGTGTAACATAGACTTAGAAAAAGACAATTGTAATGAGGATTTCAAATACATGTGCCTTCAATTAATTTCCAGTTCACATTTGAATCCAAATAGTGCCTTCCATTGGTACTGAGCATTTAAGAAAATCTGTCCTTGTGTCATGGTTTTGGTTGTGTGGTACTTAGCCCCCTATCAGGGTTAAACCAAGACACTGTGGTACGCTAAGTTTAAAAGCCTTGCTTCACAACCTTTGGTCATTGTTATTACGGGATGTTATTTGACTTTGTGTTATGCTGTTCTTCTACTTTCTTTTACAAAAATAAGATACAGTTATGTTTTTTACTTTTGGCTTGTCTTTTTAGGTCTATCATTTCATATCACCTGCAATATATTTAATATATCACTTATCCATCTCCTAAATGATTGACAAAAACATAACTGCACTTCTATTTTTAACTTGGACCACAAGCCTCTTTTGTAGCTGTTAGCATCTGTGAAACCAGCGAGTCACCAAATGTTTTCAGTGAGGGAACTTTGCAAGATCAAACTCGACATGTCAGTGAAGAGTAATTTGAGATGATCAAGTAAAGATCACATCTAATAACACTATAATAGCATGCTTACACAACGGTTGTAATGACTCTAGAGAGGACATTAGGAATCATTGAAAAAATTACGTATGTTTTTAAAGTTTGTAATTTTAATTACCTTGTTCTGTAATAGACTGAAATGTCTGCAAACCAGCCGTCATGCACTTTCCATCATTAGAAAGTATACAGAACATTCTGGTAACTGCAAATCCAGGTTTATTTAGCCTACTAATGAAAAAAAATGGTGAAAAAGAGAATAAATAAAGCTATAATGTTTAGACTATCACTATTTTCTTAACTAACACCCTTGTGAATGAACATAGTAAATTTGAACAGTACGTGTTTTCACCATCTGTGCTCCAATAATGATAGCAGGCACCAAGGAAGAATAGGGTGCTTAAGTGTGTCAGGAAACATCAGTCTGCTGCTTTTAGTATGAACTGAATTTTTGGCTTTTAGGTGCCCTGGTCTTAATTTATGCTCTATTCCCAATTAAATTATCCTGCTGACATGATTCTGAAAACTAGCTTCCTATGCCTCAGCCTGAATTTCTGCATGTTTGATTGATAATGAATGTGCCTTACCATCATATATTGTTTGAGGCTTGTGAAAGACAAACTGCATTACTATGGACTGCTACAGTGTGACTTGGCAGATGAGCTATATTAACTATAAGGAAATTTGTAGTTAACATCACCATTAGGTCACGATAGACCTTTATTAGTTTCTAAAGAAGATTTTCATTAAGTCTCCTTTTTACCAACCAACATGATCTAAAATTAAAGGTAGTTAACTGGGTAGTGAAAAAAATCATCTGTACTCATTCATCAGTGGAAAAAAAGGCAGCAAACAGCAAGAAACTATACTTCTACAATGAGAAACAAAATTTAATTTAATTTTGTGTGGAAGTAATTGCTTTTCACTTCTTGCCACTATTGAGGCAAGTTTCAGTTTTGTCACTGCTGATATCAAAGAACAAGAAAAAAACAGGCTGCTCCAAATGCCATTTCAGAATTTTTGAAAGGGTGATGATGGAGCAACAAAGGTACAGGGAGAGCCAAACATCAGCTGGGGAGAAGGAGAAGAGATGCATGAGGAAAAGGTATACGAAGGTGGACTTGAATTCAAGTACAGAGTATATGTTGCAAGACATTTAAGTTTGTCACTTTACTTTAAAAAGCTTAATTCAGCACATGGCAGCTCAGGAATTACATATTTCAGACGTTGTAGAACTTCTAACAGGTTTCTAAGTGGATACAAGGGTCTCGTCAACATATATGCCTGAACAGCAACATGTACTCTCACTGTATTTGCTTACCATTATCAGCAGAATATGCTGACATTTTTGACACTGTCATATCCAAAATATGCTGTAACGTGAAACTGGTTTGCAATTTTTCTCCAGCTGTTGTGGCTTATTCCAAAAAGTTACATTGTTTAAAAAAGAAAAAGAAAAAAAATGAAAATAACTTTAAAAATTGTGCAGTTGGGAAATCAAAGTTGTAAATGATTTTTTCAATATATATCATACCTTATAAGTAGTTTTAACAAAAGAGCTTGATGCTGCAGTTGCTTTACTAATATGTGTTACACTGTTGAACAAAAATTTAACTAATGAACTAATACATGCTATATTACTGAACAAAAACATAAATTATGCTGACTATAATGTCAAAGTATTCTGTATGTTGATATGTCTGAAAGAAGACTGTCCATGCAACTTAAATTCTACTCCTTTACGATTACCTTAACTTTATGATATAACCTTTAATTTCATGATTGCACACTGTTTATTACTGTACATAGTGTTTGCATGTAGAGAGTGTGAATGAAATCTGTTCAGCATTTGTACATTCGTTCCAGCATTTCCACATTTTTGAATTTAGGCCTTTGGAATAATTTCCTTTGCAACAATAGTAATTTTCTTTGGATTAACCTGAGGATGTGCGTGTATGTTTGTGTCTGTGTAAGTAAGTGCATTATTTATCAAGTCTGCTAAAAGTAAGCAAACAAAAACCCCATCATGGCATTTCCTTGTCATCCACACAGGTCATCTGGAAATCAGAAGCTCATACCATCCAAGCAAACCAAGTAATAGCTTTCAGAATTTTTCATTCTCCGTGTGGAGCAGAACTGGACAAGTGACAGTGCTTGTGGTTTTCTCAGTTATTTGTCATCAGAATGCACGTTCTAGTTGATCTCTTCTGACTTGCAGTTGCCCAGCTTGGTACATTCTCACTTCTGTTTTCCACTTCTGGATTCCTAATCCAGGCCCATTTTCTTTGCCCACCCATGTCTAAACTCTACTACTGTAGCATCTCAGCACAATTGTGGGGCCTTCCTTCACTTCACTCATTTAAGGCAACCTACCTTACAACTCCATGGTCTAAGGGTGTTTGGGTGTTAAGCTCAGCTCCTACATCCTTAGCTGGAAGTGGAGGTCATGCTTCTAGTAGTATTCAAGTACACACTTTTATTTCACACATGTGTGAGAAGCAGGAATTGCTGAAGAATAGTAACTCCATATTTGGAGTTACTCCATGGGACAGACATAAAAGGCCGCACAGAAATCCCAAGATGTGGGTGATGTTGCTACCTCTGCCACTAGGCTTCCATTTGTCTTACCTACAAGAGTACTATGAATGTTCAAAACACTGTGGTTAGAAAACCTTTGGCTTTGATTTACCCTATAGATGAAGACATCTGCTTTTGTTTGCTGGAGATGTGCTAGAATAGAAGCTGTTTTCTTCTTACAAGGAGAATTGCCTAGGCTGTTTTATGAAGTTGTCTTGGATTAACTCATGACCTCTGATGTTTCCTTATTTCATCCGTTTTATAGCAAGGAAGAATAGAGTCAATGCATTCCTGAAGGCTTCTCACAGGCCAACATGTGCTATGTCTCACCAAATTAAGAAATGACAGTGTTTATTCCAACAAAAATGTTGGTGATGGCACAGGTACCTAGATGAATAAGAAAGCAAAATAAATAAATAAATAAAATTATAAAAAATATACTTAAACAAAATAATGATATGTGATGCCTCGGAAGAGTAGAGTGGCTGCAAAGCAATTGGAGAAGACAGGCTCTGCTCAGTGCTCAGTCTTGCTCTGTGAATTTAGCAAAATCATTGTCTTTGTTGCTTTTCTTACCTATTTAAATGAGAAAGTACTTAAGCTGTGCAGTGTCTCTTGCTGTTTGCACAAAGCCTGTAACAACATATTTATTTATTTATTTATTTATTTATCTTAGAAGGGGTCCTATAGAAATAATGAGGTAGAAAAACCATCATCAGAGTCTAGTAAATTCTAAATTCTAGCAACAGGCTTCTTCACAGCTTTCAGACATTGTTTCTTTTGCCTCCTGCAGTTATAACTAGTTTTCTGCTTTGTGTCATAGACCACCCCCTTAATGCTGCAGATAAATAAGAACCACAGTTTTCTTGATAACTCTCACATTTCTTTTCCAAATAAGTTACTGGAATTGCTCAGGCATGCTCTGGTACTGTATTCAGTTTGAAGCAACTACCATTTCAGGAAACACATTTAAAACCAAATAAACATATCCTGTGTTTTGGGGTAATTAGGACTTCCAGTCATGCAAGCTTTGAAAGTTGTCCTTTTTTAAGAAATGTTAGAATTTGGCTACTGATGAGTATCTTTTTTTTTTTTTTTCCCTGTCCTTGAAGAGCTTTAAGTACTTCTTTTGGTTCTGACTGCACTGTAACTGAAGCCTGTAGATTGTAGTTTAAGCCTCTAGGCTGCTTTCCATTTTGCTTTTATTGTAAGTTTTGGAAAAAATAGTTAAGAGAAGCTTTTTTGCATGCTAGGATGCTGAGCAATCCAAGATTAAACAGTTTAAGAGGAGCAAGTATTTCAAACTATGTTAGCAGAATAATGAAAGAGGATTGAGGAAAGTAATATTCCTGCTACTAAGTTAAGGAAAAAAAAAAAAAAAAGGCTTCCAAATAGTTTCTAAATAATCTTGTAGCTGCTGTTAATTTCCCTCTTAGCTGTGAAGTCCATCATTGCCAAAGAGAGGAAGAAAACTACAACAGACACAGTTTTGCTAGAGAAAAAGAAAACACAAATTGTATAGCAGTTATGCACGTATAACATGTAGACAGGGAATTGTTAGAGAATGACAGTGAATATAAAATATATTTCTGAATCTTCTGAAAGCATAAGTCATACGAATAACTGCATGCTCCCTATGTGGAGCAAATTTGAAAATAACTGTTTTGCCTATAAAATTTGAGATGTTGCCTGTAATTGAAAATGTTCTTTTTGGCTACTGATTATGCCCCCAGTATCAACATGGGAACAGCTTTCCTGTGTACCTTAGGAATTCAGAGGATAAGCAGTACTAAAAAGTGATAAATCTGCCAACATTACAGCCCAAGAGATACTAGCAGCCCAGACAGCACCTTAACTACAGCTACTGTTCGTCTGTCAACAAGTTTTTAGCATGATACTCCAGCTTGATTTTCTATCACTGGCCTTTTGCAAGGTGAAAGGGCTCTTCATAGGATTTCCAGATAGCAACCTATGATAACTTACATGTTAAACAGAGATCAGTGATTCTGAATGGAGGCTCGTAGCTTGTGATAACAATCCTCTTCAAAAAAAGTTCCTACAAATGGGAGCTTGGAAGCAGCCATTGGCCTTTTGGACATTACTATGATGCTGTTTGTAAAATGAGGAAATCAGAGCTAACCTTTCTTCATGAGGTGGGGTAAGAAATTTTGTATAAAACACTATCAGTGAATATCAGGGAGGAAGTAATGAGCAATTCGTGCTAGCATTGTTCAAGGATAACTTTTTTTTTAAGGCTGTATGGTCTGCTTCTGTTTTTTAATTATATCTTTAAAGAGTGCTATAAAAAATAAAAATAATTTGGCAAGATCAAAGAAGCCCAGATGCTACTATTGTAAAAAGCACAGACAACTGATCAAAGAGTACCCCAATGAATTCAAATACAAATTAGAGGCAAAATGAGAACAAGAAAGAAACACTCTCCTGTTTTATTGTTAGCTTTTAGCATAGATGGAGAAATCACAGAAAATGGTACTATAACGTCACAAAAGCTACTACATTCTGTCCACAAAACCTAACTGAATCCAGTAAAATTTTGTTGTTTAACCCCAATAGCAGAGGTGTAAATTTTGTAATGAAGTATTTGCTGACATTTTTCTTTTGACATAAAAATTTGTAATATAAGCAATAACGTCAACTAATATGAAGTGTTTTTCAGTAGTGAACATGATTATTCCTGAACTTTATTCCAATCTAAAGAAAATGTTTACATAGAGAAAATGATAGAGGACTGTAAAGTATAATTGAAAATCATAAAAATATAACCTAATTTAGTAATGTAAGGCTGTTATTTTCTTATCTAAAATATGAGCAATTTGATTATTTAAAGGATTAAAATTTGCCCTGTGATCCTGGCCAAAGATCTGAATAAAAGTTTGCGTAGAGTTTTCCAATAACTTCTCATAAGTAATAACTTCTCACAGAAAATATTGTTTCTGACAGTTAAAAAATATTGGAAGATGTAGTTTTACTGATTTAAAGAAACTCTATCAGGAAAATAAGAAAAAATTTATATCTTATTAGTTGTATCTCAGTCGAAATATTTTGTGTTATTCCATGAGAAAAAAAACTAATTTACATTGCTTTAAAAAAAAAACATTAATGGCCTTTCTAAGGACTTTGCCTCTGATGAGTTTCAATATGGGTCTTTTGGACTGCCATCTCTGGGGAAGTATGTATCTCATAATATGCTGAAGATTGTAACACACCACCAGACCCAAAGAGATAGTTTAGTGAGTCAGTTTACTTGGAAAGAAATTCTTACAGGGGGCCCACCCACAGGAGAAAAGAAAATCCAGAATTACAAGATCTATTAGGAAAGAGAAAGGTTGATTTGACCCAAACTGAAGCATTTGTTTTTTAATGTCAGTGCTCATTTATAATCTTTTTTTTTTAATTCCTTAATATATTTTTATAATGCTATACTCATTATCAGTACTAATTCTGTTTGGAATTATTTTTATTACTTTATATGTGACAAAGTTGATCTATATAGTAATCCAAAAACAACAACAACAAAAAAAAAAAACAAAAAAAGTTTTGTTGTGGTCCCAGTTTGTTCACAGATCAACATATCAGGAAAAGTTTGGGATGGACTACAGGGAAATGAAGTAAAACCACTGCTACATCATGACATGTGCTAATAACATAATAACACATCTCTTATTATAGAAGGTACTAGCCAACAGCTTCCTTTCTAGAATTTGGTTTTCAGCTGTTTGTAATTGTGGTAGATGGACCCTAGCCAGAAGGGTCCCACCCAGCCTGATATTCATTCCCCCTCTCAGTGGGATAGGTGAGAGAATCAGAAGGGCAAAGGCAAGAAAAACTCATGGATCAAGATAAAGACAGTTTAGCAAGTGAAGGGAAACAGGAAAAATGAAAAAGAAAAAAGAAAAGTGTACATAAAAACAAGTGGAGCAAATGTTGTCACTCACCACCTCCTTCCAGCAGATCAATTCTGAGCCAGTCTCTGAGCAACAGGTACCTTGGGAAAATTCCCCCACCCAGAGAAGGTCTTGATGAACTGTGCAAGCACTGTTCAGCAATAGCTAAAACATTGCTCTGATATCCACACCGTTTTGGTCACAAATCTAAAACACAGCAACATACAGGCTGCTATGAAGATATTTAACTCCATGCCAGCCAGACCTGGGACAATCTCTACACCTTTTTATTCCACACCATTTGCACCATGCTCATGTCCTGCAGTATTCAATGAATTCTCATCAACCACCACCCACCCCTTCCCTGTCCTTTGACATATACACAGATAATATTCCCTCAATATATTGGTCATCTCCATTCAAATGTCCATTCAAACGTCTCTGCAAATGTCCATTCAGTTCATTTAGTCCGTGACTTGGGCTCCATCTGTTACAGTGATCATTCAGGACAGGAGGGACAGATCATTTTGCTGGATTGTTGGGTGCCAAAACCAGCTCAGGTTGGATTACTGCTGCACTTGTCCAGTTCCTTTTGAGGTTTATTCTCCACTGCTTTGAGTAGCATCTGCTGTGGCAATCTTGACATAAAAGTATAACATCATACAGCAATGGTATCATACAGCTCAAATTAATGGTCTTGAGTTCTGCCAGGGGATGTTTAGATTAGACATTAAGAAGAATTTCTTCATGGAGAGGGTGGTTAAGCATTGGAATGGGCTGCCCAAGGAAGTGGTGGAGTCCCCGTCCCTGGAGGCGTTTAAGAAACACGTGGATGTGACACTAAGGTACGTGGTCTAGTGATGGGACACAGTAGGTCAGGTTGGTGGTTGGACTTGGTGATCTTGAAGGTCTTTTCCGAGCTAGATGATTCTATGATTCTATGAAATTATGGCTTATATTCAAGGTCAAATCTTGAGGTACACATCAGATTTCCCCAGCCTTATACATTACCAACCAAATGCACCCGAGTCCCTCAGTAAAAGCAATCCCATTAGTTTGCCTTTTTCCTGAGNTGCCCAAGGAAGTGGTGGAGTCCCCGTCCCTGGAGGCGTTTAAGAAACACGTGGATGTGACACTAAGGTACGTGGTCTAGTGATGGGACACAGTAGGTCAGGTTGGTGGTTGGACTTGGTGATCTTGAAGGTCTTTTCCGAGCTAGATGATTCTATGATTCTATGAAATTATGGCTTATATTCAAGGTCAAATCTTGAGGTACACATCAGATTTCCCCAGCCTTATACATTACCAACCAAATGCACCCGAGTCCCTCAGTAAAAGCAATCCCATTAGTTTGCCTTTTTCCTGAGGAAGGTGTAACCTACATTTTCTCTACCAGACAATTCTAACCATACAGTAGTCACCTCCACCACTGTAAGCACTTGGCACTTTGCTTGGCATATACATGGCAGCGTGATATAATCGATCTGTCAGGCCTCCCTATGTTGATATCTCAGCCATCGTCCTTCATGCCAGAGACCCTTTACCCACTTTGCTTGCTCAATTATGGCACATGCTTTCCATTTATGGATAACCTGTGTGATGTTGTCAATGGTCAAGTCTACCCCTCAATCACAAGCCCATCTGTACATTGCATCTCTTCCTAGATGTCCTGATGTGTCATAGGCTCACTGAGCTATGAATAGCTCACCCAGTCCAGGTCCATCTAAGTCACTTCAATTCTAACAGCCTGGTATATCTGTTCATTGTTTCAATGTTCTTCGGTGGCATAGCTCTTGGGCATGTAAGGAACTACCTGACATACCTTTACAACAAGGTTCCCCACTTGAGTAGCAATGTCCTGCCACAATGCAGCAGCCAAGATGGGTTTGCCTCTGCACTGCGAGGTGGTCTATTCTCATTGCTGTAGCACTCCCACATGAGTGGGTGAGTGAGTGTGTACAGAGATGGAGTACTGGCTACTTTTCTTCATCAGTATCTAGTCAGCCGGATGACTTTCACTTTGCAGACTGACTCATTCTTTTTCTTCAATACTTTCTATGACTTCTCATGTGGGACTTTATACAGCAGCTTCCCACTTCTGATGGTTTCCCACTAGACAATGGAATCCATCTGTAAAGATCACATTGCTTCTCATTTTCTGGTAATTTATTATACAGAGGGGCCTCTTCAACATAAGTTACCTCCTCAAGCAATGGTCCAAAATCTCTGTCTCCTGGCCTGCCCATGATCTCCTTGAGAATTTCTGGGCCGTTGGGATATCTCAGCGTCGGAGCAATCAGGTGACAATTTCCTCATCTGGATGAAAGTTGTAACCTTTCTGTATCTCACAGCTCACTCAGGGACAGGGACTGGATAGTTTCCAACTCATTTATGATTGTTGTATCTTCCTTCTGTACTTGTGACTGCTGTGCTGCAGAAGATGTTGCCCCTTCTCATTCTTCCTCCTTCTCCCTCTTAGGTGGAGCTTCCTCCTCCCTAACTAAATGAGTTGACTCCTGCTCTCACTGTTTCTTGAATATCGGAGCAACTGTTACAATCAAGGCCTCTGGCTTAACCACAGTATTTGTTTGCATATCCCTAAAGCTAGAGACCCTCTCACCCCCTTGGGGGTGCTGAAGGGAAGCTCAGTAGGCATAGGCCAGGCCCCAGCAGCACAATGTGAGAAGTTGTGTCTCTTAGGCAAGGCATCCTTTCTTCAAGCACTGTGTCACTTCAACAGGATTGCACACCTATTTAGGCGTGAAGCCCCGGGAGGTGAAAATTGCCTAAATTCTACCATGCACTTTGCCACCCATGACTCAGCTGCCTCAGGAAACACCTCTGGCATTCCAACCAGTTGGTTAACCTTGGGAAGAGCCAAAATCAGATTCACAACACACCAATATGAGCATCTTGGGATGCTCAAGAAATTGAATAGCCATTGTAACAAGGAAGAAAACATATTCCTGGAGAAGTGGGGGATGCCATTCATAGTTTCTCCCACAAAGTGGCTCTTGGAGGTAAAGAGGAGAAAGGCCCAATTGTTAATTGTCTCCATGAGATGGTTCCAGGAGCACTGGGACAGTAGCAATGCAAGGGTCCAAACACCAGATTAGGCTCAAGGCCAGTGCTTTATCATAGACCTCCCAGGCAAAACTAAACAAAGTGATAAACAGCCTAATAAACTACGAAAGCCAAAAGGAACCATTAGCAATACCTGAAGTTTGAAGTACAGCAAGAGAGGGAGCACACCACAGAGTAGGTGAAGGAACAAATAAACCAGTATCAAGAATGACTAAGTTGAAGTTGCAACTAGCAACAGCAAGTAAGAGCTTGCCAAGTAACAGCTAAACGGGTATAACAACCTTAAATTCAGTCTAGCACACTCTGATCAAATCTATTGTTATCTAGAACCCCCCATGCCCCATGTAGGTTGCCAAAAAAGGACTGTGGTGGGTTGACCCTGTTTAGCAACTAAGCCCCCATCCAGTCATTTGTTCACTCCAGGTTGGGGGAGACAGTCAGAAGAGCAAAAGCTAGAAAAGCTCATGGGTCAAGATAAAAACAGTTTAATAAGTCAAAGGGAAAACAAATACACACAAACACAAAACTAACAAGTGATGCAAAAGCAATCACTCATCACTTCCCACCAGCAGACTGATGCCTAACCAGTCTCCAGGCAACTGCCACCTTGGAAAATCTCCCTCCGCCCCCCTCCCAGTTTTACTGCCGAACATGATGCTATACGCTATGGAATATCTCTTTGGTCAGTTCAGGCCAGCTGTCTCTGCTACGTCCCCTTCCAACCCCTTGTCCAGCCCCAGCCTACCGTCTGGGGGAGCAGAAGGAGAAACAGAGTTCTTGACAGTGCAATCACTATTCAGCAACAGCTAAAACATTGGTGTGTTGTCAACACTGTTTTGGTCACAGATCTAAAACACAGCAACATACCAGCTGCTATAAAGGAAGTTAACTCCATGCCAGGCAGACCAAGTGAAGTAATATTACCTGAAATTTTCTGTTAATCAGCCTCTATCTAACGGTTGTTTTTTTCCTTCAAAATTCAGGAAAATCTTTTATAAACATGTAAGTCTTACAAAAGTAAGTCTTTCAGTGGAAACAAAATCAAGCAGATGCTGTTTTTCCCCAAAATAAGCAGTATCTTTTAGGCAATTTCATTGCATTAAAGATAGGAGATCAAATTTGGTTTACCAGAAGCAAAACTGTGGCAAACCCATGAGAATAGAAACTCTGAAGAGCTGCTAGCCAGCGATACAATGAAATTATGATTGTAGGTACCAACCAAAGAACAGCAAATGAGTGCAGGATCATATGCTCCACATTGGCAAAAGAGTTGGAGAGAGGATCTGGATAAGCTAGAATAATAGTCAAGGACAGCAAAGATAGAAGAGAAAATTAATAGCCCTTATGCAAATAATGTTACTGGGGGTCAGGGAGGCAAAGTCTGTGAAAACCAGACTTGTAAAGCATCCAGAACAGCAAGTTCAGGAATGCAAACTGGCAATATGTTCAATATATGTCATGATGGAAAAGGGGATGAAGAACAAGGCGAAGCAGGGGTAATTGCATAATAATTTGTTGATCAAGAAAACAGCAGTATGTTAAGAGGCAGAGGAAGAAAAGCCAAATCATTAGTGAAAATTTTAAAGCGAAATAAAAACAGGGCAGTAGTTTGAACCAGAGAAGGGAAATGAGAGGAGTATATACGAACACGGGTCCATCCTGAGAAGTAAAAGGACTATTTGAATGGGAGTGTCTCAAAATGAAAGTACATCAGAAAGTGAAAGAGTGACAGAAAAAATGAAGAAGGAAGTTCCAGCTGTTAATCTGGATTTTGTTCTTATGTGTTGCTGTCCTGGGTTTTTTCAATGTCAGATAGAGGGAAGCTCAGTGATGCATTGATAATTGATGTTTCTCAAATTGTTTTTCACAGTGTTCTTGATTGTACCAGCTACTGTAACACATTTTTTTATTTATTTTTAAGAGCACAGATAGTCATTTTACAGCTTCAGGAGGAATTAGCTGCCTCATTACGAATATGCATTTCAGTAACCTTTAAGGAGTGATCAAAAGCAACTAAGGTCATATCCCTCCTCTTTCCTTTTTATGAAAGATGTTTCACACACATCAGTCCAGGCAGTTCAGGCAATACATAAAAGTCCATTGAAAAAGCATAAATAACTTCCAAAAACTTATTATCCAGTCAGAAATGTATCCTGATACTTTTCATTATGGGACAGCGTTTGATCCTTATTCCTCTACCTGAGTAACTACTTCAATAAGCAACTCCATTCAGCTTGCTAGAATCCTATTTAACTGTGCTCCTTACTCACTTGTGAGCCTAACTGCTTACCACTGATAGCAGAGGATTTAGCATTTGAGCTCACTTGTCAAACAGGCATTCGACTGCTTAACTTTTGCCTCCTTACAAGTTGTGAAATAACTCTCAGAAGAAAAAGTTTCACATGGTAACACCATTGGACAAGAAAAGAAATCAAGAAGAGCACAAGATCAATTAAAGAATTCAAGCACTCTCAAACAATAGAATTTGTTTTTAAGCTAAATTGAGCGATAATGAAATTGACCTTCAAAAAATCAATAAAATTGTATTCAAACAGCTTAGCTGGAAAGATAACAGACTAGCAAGCTAATTCTAACACATAAGAAAAATCACAGGGAGAAGGATTATGACAGACTTAGGTATGTCTGATGGACTATGCCTCTAAGGCTTCCCTTATGGCTCACAGCAGGACCTCCAGGTGTGATGAGCACAATATATCCAGGATTAATTCATCCCTCATAGACACCCATTGGTTAAATCACCTTTTGTAGCTGTTAACACTGTTGAGCCAGAGGTCTAGTTTGATATGCCAAAAACTCCGAAACAGAAAGGTTACAAACATTTCTTTATCTTGGTATGGCTGCACTGGATGCTCTCAGGCAAGATCTACATAGCCAGCCCCACACTTCCATTCCCAAGTTACAAATCATGAGGGAAAGCTGGTGCTGCTTTAGGCAGAGAGAAATGCTCTTTCCTTCTATCAGTACTTACTGACCTGGGTGTCTAAAACATATCCTCCAGGTACCCTTGTGGGGAAGATGTCACGTTCCCCAGCATTCTCTCCTCCTTTCTTTGCACAGGAGCTTCCTACCTCCTGAGCAGCCTGGTAAGGTGCACTTATCACCTCACTTGCCCTGGCTCCTGGAAAAAGCCTCAATCTGTAACAGTAGGTAGGCCCCAAGCTGGCCAGTTAAACTGCTACCAAGAAGGTGAGAAAACAGTCTTGGTTAAAAAAAAAAAATCATCTGAGTTTTCAAGTAAGTTACAGCTCCTTCCTGTGTTAGCAACTGACATGGAGATCACTGACAAGAAAACCATGAGCAAATTCTAACAGGTAAGCAGGGCTGTACTTGATTATCCTTTGGAAAATTTTCTTTCTTATTTTGCAATCATATTGTTTATTTTGCAGTTAGGTGTATCCTTCATAACAGTTACTAGGGTGTTATCCTCATGACAGACTTATCCTCAAACTCCATTACTTATTCCTTTCAACTTAGAGAGACCCCAGGAGAAGTTACTTTCTTCAGCGTCTCAAAGTTGGACAGACGTGTTTCTGGAGATGCTGATTTGAATATATTATGGTCATTAGTAACTAAAGCTTCCTAATATTCATTTTATTTTACTTACCTTTTACATTCTGAGAGAAATAGGTAAGGCAGATTTAATGAGACTGAAGACAATACTTAGAGAAGTAATAAAATGTAATTCTTTAGTATATCATGTCCATTTATTCTCACAAATTACAGATTATGTGATTTCTCTGTATGGAAAACATATATTGGACATTTATATGACTAGCAAATAATCCCTTTTATTGGCCAATGACCTTAAATTTGAGAGAAAATACACATCAAGCTTCTGGGCACAAACCCACCTGAGAAAGTGGTGAAAAAGAACTATGATAAGTACATCAAAACTGATTCCCTTTGGCACTCTTGCCATAAGGCATTCTTCTGAAATATATATGCTAGCCTCTCTGAAAGTCAAATTTAGACTTGGTGAACCACTGATTGGTTAAATGCTGTAAGTACAATTTCTATTTCCCTTAGATGATGCTTTAAATGTAGCATTTTGCGGAGTTTTTTCCTCTGAATGAAATGTTGGCTGTCCAGTGGGAAGACAGAGATTCCATTACATGTGTTTTAAAAGCCATGAAGGATAACCTTCATTTCCTAGCTTACATTTATTTGCTCTCACGTGTCTCCCACTTCCAAGGCTGAGCATGAGCAATTGCCTAACACATAATTGAAGAAGAGCTATGCAATGTAAAAGTGTCAGATCTAGAAATACCCAGTGAATTCAGTGTGTTGTCTACAGAAAGAAAGAGAGAAAGAGAGAGAGAAAGAAAGAGAGAAAGAGAGAGAGAAAGAGAGAAAGAAAGAGAGAAAGA
>VXAL01018542.1:5515-18000 GCA_013399475.1 Chauna torquata
GAAAGAGAAACAGTCTGAAAGAGAAATGGGGAATTCATTTTTGGTGAGATGAATGTATCAAGACTGAGACCAGGTATGCTCAGAGATGCGACTAATCTCAGGTGTGATTATGGAAAGCAAATAATAGAGACTACAGTTCTAGTCAGGATCATGTCCACACTTACTAGTAGTATGCTATCTGAGCAATGCTGCTGACATTTGGTTTTCAAAGACTTGGACCTTTATTCTAAATTTTCTTAACAGCAATAATCTGAAGAATGGGTAGGGATACTTGCTTTTTTTTTAATGACATGCACTGATGTTTGATCAGAAGCAGATAAAAGTGCAAAAGAAGAGATCCCTTTGTTTGTACCCTATGTTTTCAATTACTGTGAGCTTTCTGTGATGATTTTCTTATCTCTCAGAAATTGGTATAAATGTGATACTGCCTGTCAGGGTGCTATGTTAGCAAAACACTGTAAACATTTCCAATAATCTTATCTAAAAATGTTTTTTCAGTGTCAACTGCACTTACTATTACTTTCCAAATGTCTGTACATTGAAAAACAAATAAAACATCACTGGTGGCACTATGAGCAGCATCCCTGGAGCTGTCAGCTGTTTGTTTGTCAGATATTTCTGACCATCCTGATTCACAATATTGAGAAATATATGCNTACCAAATACCTGTGTTATCTAGACAAAGAAAAGCTTTGGGTTTATTAATGCTGATTCATTCATAATTTTTGCATGGTGGTTAAAAAAAAAAAGCATTCCAATTAACATTAGGATTTATTCCTTCAGCAATAAGGAATAAACCTATCTGGGGACCTGATTTTATTTTTAACCATCAGACAATATACCATCAGCAATGGTACATTTAGCAGTGTATCTTTTTAACAGTTTTTAAATAGCATGTCTGAGTCAACCTATTGCTCACCTTCATCTTTAGCATTACAAATGGAGATATACATACAACCTGTTATCTTTCCCCTTATTCAAGGGTATATATGAAATTCTTCTTTTACTCACCCCTTCCCCTGCCACGCTAGCTTTTTCCCCCTCCTGGATTATTCAGCAATATCAATTTTTGGTAAGTGATTTTAAAGCATACAAACATGCTTCATTGCAAACTGGACGTAGCTCAGAGGATGAGTTACAGAAGAGACGACAGCAGTGCTATATAGACTACCTGACAGAATACCATCTCTCTTGGCTTCCCTTGCTATTTGAGGCTTACAGTAGCTGCATGCCACATGAAGTAAAACAGTAAGAAAGAAAATGTGCATTAGCAGCATGCAGCGCTTGAGTTTTCAGATGATCTTTCTTGCAACAACTGAGTGCATCTCTTCAAAGAGAAGGTTCCGGTGTTCTGCAGTACGGCCAACGAAAGTGCAGACTGATTTATGAGGTAGTCAGTGTGTCAGATTTATGTAATGAGATTATAGATTTAATCTAATGAAGGAAAAATATGCTTACCAGAACAGTATGACAGCACTGTGATTAAACAATTCGATACCACTATTCCCTTGGTGGATTAATTTAAAAAAATGCCGCAGGTACAGTTGACCTGCTTCCTGTGTGTTGCTAGCAATAGGCTCCTTGCAAGGAAGATTAATGGTTTTTGATCATGTTGATAAAATAACTATGTGATCGTAAAGGTAGATGTGAATGGTTTGGGTCCAGCAAACTGGCTTTTTTTTTTTTATTAATCTCCCACAATGACTTATGCTGATGGAATGCTTCTCCTACATGTTTGTTTTGAGAATTAGGGTAGAAAGCAAAATAAAACTGTAACAAACGTATGCTGCCATCTTAATGCATCACTGTAATTGGAGCTCCTGCCCCGCCTGTACTCATCCATTCTAACTGTAACATCAAGGAAGATTTCTCAAGCTAGACACTTGCATTTTTAGAAACATGAATTTCATGCTAGGTCTAGCTCAGTCTTGAAGAGAGTGTATCTTGCTCCCTTCCATAAAACACTGTAGGTCACTGCAAAACCATTTTTAATAAGGCATTTAATCTTTTAAATAATAATCTTTAATCCTTTAAAGATTTGGGAATATGAGACCTAAATCAATGATAAGATAGAAAGAATTTTTTCTAGCCAGAGGCCTAAGCTGATTACTATGGGGGGAAATATTCACAAAAGCTAATGTTAGCCTAGTGATATAATCTCCCTAGGCTTGCTGTAGAGTCAGTAGAGAAAGTGTCAGAAGCCTACTATACCTGTTCTTAATCATGTTGTGCAGGAGAAACTATTGCAAACGTTTTTTATTAAAAGAAACTTATTTGGAGAAAAGACATCATCTTTCCTTCAAACGTGTTTTATTCTCTAGTTAAAGAAGAGCTTTCAGATAGGAATTAGATATTTTGAGTTTTAGAAGTTCTCAGACTTTTTTTCCTTCTTTTTTAATGAAAAGGCAGATTTTAGAGGGGGAAATACAGTATTGCCTTGTTCTTTTGTATATATAACTTATTTTTGTTCTTAGGGTTGCTAAGAGCTCATGTGGAGATGTCTTCTATATTATTTATATTGAATTACTTAAGTACCTTACTAGGACACAGTAAGGAAGGTTAAGGATGTATTTACTACTTTCTCTACCTAAGAGAGAGAATACTTAAAATTTGTAAGCTGACTACACTATAAGAAACATCTGTGCTGCTGTAAGTCAGGTGTTGACCTTTCCCACCTTAAAATCATGAAGCATTTATCTTGCATACAGAAAGCAATTGATTCTCTCTTGAAGAGGAGCTGACATTCTAACTATATTATCTCTGATATATGTGTACTCAGGTTATTGACCACATGAGAAAGTCAGATGTTGTGTTTAAAGGGCAGGATAGTATAATCTAAGAGCAGGAATACCATGGTCTTTTGTCTTCTGACCTATAAAATTATCGTGTGTGTCCAAAAGATCTCTGAGTTGTATTGCTCCTGTTGGGTGTTAAATCTGTTTATATTCTCAAACAAGATACCCTAAAAAGAATAGCAAGTTTAGTCACAGGCAGCCAGCTATCTCTCAAGATGTTTAAATTACAGCAATTGATGAAGAACCCTTAAGGTACCAAATCATTTAAGGCCCATAACTGCTATCTGACCTACTATCTTGTCTTCACGGTTTAAGTATTAAGTTTGGTATTGAAAACAACAACAAAACCAAGCAATTTCTGTTGCTGTAAATAAGAATATTCTTAAGTTGTGTTCGTATAGGAATTTTTACAGGAATTTTAACAGTTGCACAGCGTCCCTCTCAAATTTGGCAAAGGAATTGTAATGCTTAGCCAGAAGAATGTTATCTCCTCATCTGGAGTTAGTCATCTTTTCTCCTTGAATTACACAGATGTCTGTGTAAAGGCCTAACACAGTGCCTGTCAAAGTGAAATAAAATGCTCCCAGTGATGTTGCCATCAGGCTCAAAAACAGCTGAGGTTTTGGGGCATAAATTGTTCCCATAGAAGCCACAACTATAGCCCATATAATGGGCAGAGTTTTGAAGAAAGCTAGCAACCTTCACCAGCACCTTCCTACAGTCTCTTAACTCAGCTATGGTCCTGCTTCCACCAATATTCTTGTGGGTATTTGCAAGTCCCCAGAGTATTTGGACGTGCTATGTGGCAACTGGAAGAAGTGTGTCCATAGTATCTGTATGGATATATATAAAAATAAGGATGATGTACAGACATTATGTTGCACATGCTAAGCACAGCGAGACTCCCATCACCTGCACTAACTCAAATGGCAGTTGTGTTCCTGCGATGTGAAGCTGACAAGCTTTTATATGTTGTATACAGTAGACAGAAATACAGATGAGTTGGGATAAACTTTATTTTTGAAGAAATAAATAATAAAGAAAAACGAGTTCACTAACTCCCATCTTAATCTACCTGGCATATGATGTATTTAACTGATTTCATTTTGATAATGTTGTAAGCTGGTCTTTGATAATTGCTTTCTGTAATTGGAACAAATTTATGGTTATGCTAATTTATCTGCTGCCACCCAATATGTAGTAGCTGAGTTAATCCACATCTGCCCCAGCATTTCTTTTGTAGATCATTACGTGATTAGCCTTTGTTAGAAACTGATGGCAGTATTTTAATTCTGAGCAGATCTAATTTAAGGGGGAAAAATCTGGTATCTTTTAATAAACTTATTGCAGTTATAGACAGCCATTTTAAGTCTAGTTCAAGATAGAAACATTTAAGATCTTAAGACAGACTAATTCTTAAAAAGAAATGCATTTCTGTATGTCACAAGCAACTGTATGACCTCTGCTGATGATAAAGCAAGGGAAGCTAAATGCTAATGAGTTTTGAGTCTATTCTTCAGAGAAGACAAGTTGGCAGTTCAGACCACATGCCTCATTTCAATATGGAGATACAGTGAGTTTCTTTGTTGCCTTTGTTTTGCTTCATTGTTTTGTATGTTGGTTTTGTATGTGTGTGCACTGAAATTCTCCAAAGGTTGCACCACTGCAAATAACAACCTTCTGTCATCATGATGGCTTTAAATTTACAATTTTTTCCTTTAAATTCATCTCGTAGTTTTCCATCTTTGAAAGCATTCATTGCTGAGGTTGAAGCAATCTTTTCTAATTCAAGTGAAGAGGAGGCTGAATTAAGAGTGTTCACAGTGTCATCAAGCCTCCAGATAAGAAGCAAAAGGCAATGCATGCCCTCATTTACAAATCATCTTTTGAGCGCTTTCACGTTTATGATCCGTCTGTTTAATGTTCTCCCTTCATAGCGAATATCATTCTTTTAAATGCTTTGCATTAATGTAAACATTTTTCATTCTCCAAGCCTTGCAGTCCTACACTCAGTGAAGAATGGATCAGAATGCGCTCTCTCCTGGAAGTTACCTAGAGGAAAAATAGCCCAAGGTCCTGAAGTGCAAGTGTAACACTAATCAGGACCTTGAACCTTCCTGCCCCCACTACCCCACAACAGCCCCTGATCTGATGAGAGGCAAAATATAAAATGTATGTGTTTGTATAAGCCCCAGGCTGGATGGGGCTTTCAGCAACCTGGTCTAGGGGAAGGTGTCCCTGCCCACGGCAGGGGGTTGGAACTAGATGAGCCTTAAGGTCCCTTCCAACCCAACCCATTCTATGATTCTTGTGAAATAATGAACTCCAGAAACAGTAGACATGTTTGTCACTTCATTGAACTTACTATCTATGTTTGTCATTACACTGCACGTAAAATGAGTTTAATTCTGACTACAACCACTGAATTTCTGTCACATCACTTCTGCTGGTGGTGCTGTTCCATAATTTACACTGCATTCCTAGTTTCTTTGTTGAAACCCACTCTGATAATTATTACTAAAGTTTACTGCAGAAGGGAAACTGCGTAGTAGATGGATTACTTGATCATTCCCCATCTTACTCAGACCAAAGGGAAATGTAATACAACTGAGTGAATACATTCAAATAGATACTATTAAGGGAAGAGTCCAGGATTACTGGATTTGGTAAGGTCATTTGTCTTCTGCTCCAGAGCAGTGGCTGGCCATCTGCTGTCAACACAGGTTTAAGTGTCTGTCATGTCACTTAGCCTGGGGAATGAAAGGAAAGGAGTATGAATGCTAGCCATGCCATTTCCTACACTGCTTCTAGGAATCGAAATGAGGGTGCCTCAGCTACTGGGTGTGTTAAGCTAATGACAGAGCATGACTAGCTGATCAATATCTCCTAACAATACTAAGGAAAACAAATTCAGGGAGTGAGACTTCTGGCAAAAGTCTCCTCTGGATTTACCTAAACAAGAGTACACGTGACATGCACTACCTTCTTTTATGTCATGGTGCATACCTTAGAAACTCTGTCTCGAAACTCTATAAATGTTTGTTCTGACATGCACTGTAGCATGCAAGGCCACGTGGTCCCAAAGTTCTTCAAACTTTTGTGAGGGAGATTGTTTACATGATATTTGAGAGGCAAAAACAAAACAAACAAAAAAACACCAAAAAGACCAGCACTGTAACAAAGTTTTATGAGAGTGCAGAAATAAAGACAGATGTCTTAAATGTTGAATGGAAACTTTGATGATAACATTCTGGGTTTGTTATAATTTTTGGCTAATTGCAGGTTGAGAAAAGAGTATATTGAGCTAAAGTCTACTTTCTGTATAAAACGTGTAATGTATTTCACACTCATCTAATGTCTCTTTTGACAGATGTGTAAAATAATCACTTTATTTACTCCCAGAGTCACCACGTAAGGTAACAATGCCACAAACCCCAATTCTTTTCAAGGTAAGTTCCCAGCTGACTGCTGTGGTGCAGAGATATGAAAAGCAATGAGTATGTCAGTCACACACCTTCTGTCCCCAGCTAACCAAATGACTGATGCTACTGGAAGGGGAACCTGCTGTCTGGCGTGAATTCTAATTAGCTCTGATGGTCAGCTTCTGCAGATTTTGTTTATAAACTGGAAAATCTACAAATTGCAGACCATCTGCGCAGAACAGTGCGCTAATGAATGCCTGTAGCTAGCAAATCCATAAGCTCATTACCACAAAGTTACAGGCCCTTCCACAAGTTCCCAAATGAGGTTATTCATCTGAACTGAGATGAGAAGGCTATTTGACTTCAGGGTACAGCCATACCTCCTTCAGGTCAAGAAAAGCTATTAAAATGAGTCACATTTGTTCAGTCTTCTAATAGATTCTGCTTCTATTTTTAATTTTTCAGATCTGTAACAGCAGCTTACCATGCTTTAAATATTTTGTTTAAATGTTTCAAGTGGAGAAATGCCTTGCAGATAATTCCTGGGTCTACTCAGGGATATATGCTGGTTGGTGGACTAGAGAAGATGTATTGAAATATATTATACACAGTATTTCACATTATTTATGTACCTTGACAACAAATACTAATGGCCTTCAGGTTTAATAATGTTTGTTTAAATTGGGAATCTGTTATGATGACTTAGGTCTTCCACTGTGTGCAGTGTTGAGCAAGTGATTTCATCCTTCTGTCTCTGTTTCTCTCTCAAAAAAGTGGAATTAACAATACCACCTATCAGCGCTGTGTATCATGAAGCTTAACTGATCATTGTCCGATGATGTGAACATGTAAAGTGCTGTATATCAAGAGCAGTGTTTTTAAACCCTTCTTGCTGTCTCTGGCATCAGATTTTCTTTCTTAAAATAAAAATCATCGTTCTAAGTTACTAGCCCATACCTCCCTCCTCTGAAGGTTTTTGTTGTTGCTGTTTGTTTTTTAAAGTGGTAGTCATTAGCTGACTTTGACATGGACTACTAGTCTCCATTTTTTTTCCTTCCCTTTTTCCCAGTAGAACATAACTTTTTCCTTCTAATCTGCATCCTTGCAACTCTCAATGAGCTCTTTGCCATTCTCTTTTTGTTCCTTTAATATTTGCTATGTTAGCATTTCATTTGGTGTGTCTTTGCTAATAAGTTCCAGACTCTTTGGAATAGGATTAGTTTCTTTTTTGAGTTTGTGAATGTCTACCTTGCTGGGAAACCCATCCTAACTTGATTTTTATCTTAATGTTTATAATAAAGATGAGTGTCATTTATTAATGAAATCATAGAAATAAAATTTTGCCGACTTCCTGCTTCCATCTTTTCTTTTCCTCTGTCACGTTCTTGTCTTCTCCATCCCTCTCCAGGTGGAATGGCTGAAGAATGAGGAGCCCATTGATTCCAACCTGGATGAGAACATTGACACCAGAGCAGACCACAACCTGATCATTCGACAAGCGCGTCTGTCTGACTCTGGGAACTATACCTGCATGGCTGCCAACATCGTTGCCAAGAGAAGGAGCATGTCCGCAACAGTTGTGGTTTATGGTTGGTGAAAACATGATAATTATGGAAAAGCTTAGATATGCGTACTTTTACTACTTGAAGTCATATTTTTAACATACAATTAACTGGTTCTAAACTGAATGACTATAACCTTATTCCTGTTATGATGAATTTTAGTTCTGTTGCTCAAGGCTGAGATCATGCCTGTTTTTACAGTGGTTAGAGTTATGAGTTTCTTGTTTGCGATCAAAGGTTCCCAGAAGTTATGTCAGTAGTAACAATCCTTGGTCCAGGTATTAATAAGATCCAATTATCAGCTAAATCACACAAATCAGCCTTGTCTGTAGCAGGAGACCCTTAAACATATGCCCAGGGAGGTGCTTAAAGGGCTGCTTTAACTGAGGTTCTGCAGTGTACAAGCATTGCCTAGTGAGTCTAGATGTTACACAGCATAGGAAAAAAGAGCAGAACCAATCCTTTATTACCACCCCCCTGTTGCCCTTCCTCTTTATTACTGTGTTACATTTTGTTGGTGGAGGCAGAGCATTCCTAAATAACCCTTCTTAAAATAATAAAAGTCTTGTTTTGATTTAAACAAAGCATGTTTTAAGAGAATTAAAGTACCTGCTTTTACCTTCCCCTCTGAGTCTTTCCATGAGTCACTGTGCTTCTTAACAGATTACTACCTGAAAATAAGTGTGTTCTTTGACACCACGGCCTTTATGTAGTTGTGTCCTGATGCTTCGTAGGTGGCAATGGCTCCTACTTCAGCTTGGAATTTACCTGTAGAACTTAAAAACAAAATTCTGCTTTTGAAGTGACGCAAACAGATTTGTTGCTTAATATCTCTTAAAGCACCTTCCGCAACCACAAGCATGTTTGTGTTTTGCAGTTAACGGAGGCTGGTCATCATGGACTGAGTGGTCAAACTGTAATGCACGGTGTGGTCGGGGCTGGCAGAAGCGATCACGGACCTGTACTAACCCTGCTCCACTCAACGGAGGTGCTTTTTGTGAAGGAATGTCAGTGCAGAAAATTACCTGCACTTCTCTTTGCCCTGGTGAGATATATACAGTCCACTAAGGAATAACTTTGAATGTTACACTTAAGGGAGACCTTTTTCTGTCTGAAATGCCTGGTAGACAATTGTGCTTTCACAAGCCCACTGAGGTCAAAAAGAAAATTGGAAATACTTGTGTCCTTGCAAGTGAACAAAACCTCCCTTGTCTGATTTTGGAATTGGTGTTTCACATATACAGCTAAAGAAAGTTAGTAGGATTATACGCATGTACGTTTTAAGACTCTACCTTTGCCTGGATCACAGGACAGCCTGTTTGGATTTTGGCAAATCTCTCTTCTAGCTTTTATGAGTTTTTAGATACAACATGTCCTGAATTGGGATTTAAAGAATTTAATTTTATATTTGTCTCTGTGTTAATCTGACTTTTCTTCAGTCTGATTTATGCATGAGACTGCGGAATCCCGTCTCGTTTGGGACAGGGTCAGAGACAACTGTGTATCAGTCAACAGAGCAACGTATCAATCCATCATCTTGCTCAGGGCATTAGCCAGAGGTCTGCAAGGCTAGCTATGCTTTTTTTTGTAAACATCAGCATCATTTCTCTGGTAGGATAATGTGTGGCCTCTCTACATCAGCCTGTTTTAAGGTAGAATTTGTATTGAAACTTTAGAAGCTAATGGCTAGGTGGCAAAGGAAATGTTTCCTCCTGCAGTTCTAATTGACTATATTTGCAGAATGTCATACACTGGTGCTATTTTAAACGCTTCCACACTGCACGTTTAATGTGGTATATTCTAATGCCAAATTTTAACTTCATATCTGATACCGTATAAGTCTCAAGAAATAAATATAGTCTTGTGTTTTACTTGGTGGGACCTGAGGATATGAAACAAGTTTTCTTTGTAGGAACTCTGAACTACACCAGTTTGATAAGCAATGACAATGTTTGCTTTTTTTCCCGTCCCCTTTCAGTGGATGGAAACTGGGAGGTGTGGAGTGAATGGTCTGTATGCAGTCCAGAATGCGAGCATTTGAGAGTTCGGGAATGTATTGCACCACCTCCACGAAATGGAGGAAAGTACTGCGAGGGCTTGAGTCAAGAGTCAGAAAACTGCACTGAAGGGCTATGCATTCAAGGTGGGTAACAGTTTGCACTGAACTGGATTTATGAAGTATGGCCTAAAATGAATAACATACCCCAGGTACTGTAGCATATCTGCCTCACATCCACATCAGTAGAACTCTAGTGGCTGAAATATTACCATGAAAAAATATATTATGTTTTCAGACAGTTGCATGTGAAGTTTGAAATCCACAGTGCTTTCTGAGTCACTGGATTTGTGTAGCATGTACTTTACCTATTCATTCTCAGATGCTTCTAAAAATCCAAGTAAAGGTTTTCTGCAATGTGTAATTGTGACCACCTGCTACAACATATTTAACAGAAAGTACTACTTAGCTTTCTACCTTTTCATGCAAGGAAATTGGCAAAGCACCAACATGAATATACTTGGTGCAAGAGCTGTTTTAGGTCAAAGTTTATTTCCATTTTTTTTGCCTATAACACAGAAGTTAAATAAAGGCAAACATACTCCACAGCAAATTCCCTGTGAAAAGATTTGCCCTCCATAAATGTCTGGAAAGCATCTGGCATGTAGTAGTTGCTACTATAAACAAACAACTAGGAGCCAAGAAAATCAGCCCTGCAGCTGAAGCATCAATGTGGAGTTGCAGAACACTTGGAGACAGCTGCATCGTCTCCAAACAAAGAAGAAATAACAAGTTTCTTCTTACGCTGAATGCTGTTCCATACCTATGCAGTGACATTGTCACCTCATTGCTTTTTAACAATGAAATGGTAGCCATGGGAACAATTAGGAATGCTTGGACTGAAAGAAGTAAACTGAAATAAGTCTACTTTTATTTTTTAGTAGTCGTCTTGTTTCTATGGTACTGTATTACCCTGTCTTCTTGGTATGAACAAACCAAGGTTAGAGTCCAGTCTAGCTTGTGTGACATGGAAGTAAAGTCTAGTGAAGACAGCTATGCTGGGAATCAAGAGACCTGGGTTCTAGTTCTATCTCTACAGCTAGCCATCTTGATGACATGGGTGGTTTTACAAGCAGTATTTGAGATGTATGCATCTATTGCTGTTATTATGAAAGGGCTCTTACACTTAATGACTCTGAAGGCTAGAACTTTGTATGCACTAAGAAATATTGAGTATTTCCAGGACTTACGTTCTCATGCTTCCCCATGACACTAAGCAGTTGCAAGGTTTTTTGCATATTGTGTTCACGTTATTCCTAGCAGGCATTTTCATATTCCACCATGATGCATGTGATGGACGAATATGGCTGTAAATCCTAAGCTTGTACTCCTAACCATCATATATGTGCTTGCAGTAGTATAAGTGCCTGTGACCTTCTCCCATGTGCCTCTTGCTAATATAAGCTGGCAGTTTTAGAGGGAAAGAAACAGCAACTATGTCTGACCAGTTCTTCAATGAAATACCTATGGTAAGATAAGGAAAATAATTTTCTAAACAAAATGAACTCCCTTTTTTGTCCTGAGATTTTAATAATTTCTTAATGGTAAATAGCATGAACAGAGGTTTCACTTACTGATCAAATTAAATCACTTTATCCATGTTACTGCAGATAGAGGAAAAAGGACTGGGTGTTTGGAGTTCTGTGCACAGACATGGTACCAGTGCAACATCTGAGTTTTACATATGTACATGTTCCTTAATATCAAACTTAGGAAAACGGGTTAAAGATGTACTTAGTACAAAACTGTTCTTCATAGTAAGAAATAGAAGAGCTGCTTTGTAAAATTCTCAAGCGTGAACTTGGTACATGTAGGTGCATTCAGTGTTCTGTGCCTTTACTGAAAACATGCTTTGTAAGTGACTGCTTTCTCTTAATGACTGACCGTCCTAGTACAGGTTACCACTGCTGAACTCTGAATAAGGCGTTCAGGATCTAAATCTGTATGGCCTGCAGCTTTAGTAAGAAGTTTGTGTGCAAGATGCAAGTTCCTTCAGCAGGAAGAGGAAGGGGTTAGGGTGTCAGCTGGTCTGAACAGTTCACTTACCCTCCCCGCCTCGAGTATATGTCTAGGAGTTGAAAGCAAAAAACTTCAGGCTGTAAGGAGCTAGTTGCCCATCTTCCTAATCAGAAAACAAAGTTAAAAACAAACAACAAAGTGACATTACGTGACACACATGTCACTGATTAAAGATGTGCATATAGTACAACTATTTATTTTTTCTCTTACTAAAATTAATACCTATGAAAGTTCTCATATTGACAACTCTGGAGACATAGCTTTTGTGTTTATCCATCGAATAGATTACAATAAACTATAGCTTTCCCTGTTATTGCTTTACTCAAGCTCCTCTGTTAATGTGCCCTGTTAAGAACTCCAACAGCAAGGGTTGAAAGAAAACCCTTACCACCAAATTATCTGCTAGATGAACTATAGGAATAGCTATAGCATGCCAACTAACTTAGTTTTAACAGTTACCTGAACTTTTGTTATAATTTTCATCGTCTGTCATATGCCCTGTATAAATACAAGCTCTTTGGATCAGGTACTGTCCCTCTGCTGTGTGTTTTTACTGAGCCACGGGTGCAAAGGATATTATCATTAAAGAACCACTAACTTACCTGAGTAATGGCACTGCAGGTAAAAAAAA
>VXAL01018542.1:25696-60258 GCA_013399475.1 Chauna torquata
GTGGGTGGGTGGGTGTTCCTTTTCAGCAAATTGTAAAAGTGTTAAAAACTGAAAGATTTTTCAGTATGACTTTATTTGAAAATGTATCAGCTACAGAAGTATTTTCTGGGCTGAATAGGTGGTCCTAGTAAAACTGATTTCAAAATGTTTATTTGGGGTTGAATGGGATATTGGAATGTTATATTTGGAGGTGACTGGGAACAATTTGAGAATGGGAATGGAACGGTGTTACCTATTAAGGAAGTTTGAGCTAAACTGTTAATTTTACTTTTGATCCAACTGCCCAACTAAAAATCAATTACGTTGTCTTATTCATAGCAGATCTCCAATGTGCTTCAGCTTACTTAAAGCACTATGTTCCTACTCAGTTTCCTTGCTGCTGCAATTCATATGGCATTTTTACTTATGTCAGAGTACAGTTGTACTTAATTATTGCATTTGGCAGCTGTTGTGCCTTCCTAGGAAGTTCAGCTGCTTGTATTGTTAGTTGTCAGACATTTAGTTTACATAAGAAACTGGTGAGCCAGGAAAATTAGCTTTTCTGATGCTGCCCATAGGTAGTAATTTTCTTCATTTCAGTGGTCTGAAGTTTTACGTTTATTTTAAAAATTCAGCTAAAATAAAGTTATCTGACTCTCTGCAGAAAAAAGTACGCACAACAGAAGCCTCCTCCCAAATACTAATTAAGTGATTTCAATAATTGGCTATTTATTAAATGCTGAATCTGACTTCCTACCATGCTTCTGTACATTGCAGTTTATTTACTGATATTGAGTAGTCTGTTTTTCCTGGTTATTTTTTGTCACTGTCGTTTGTTATAAATAAATGCACTTTTTGTACCAAATGCTCCCCACTTAATAGCAAGAAGCAACATACACTGGGATAGCAGATGATGTATAGGGTGAATACATGATTATCTCTTCCTCTAAACTGGAGTTTGGCATTAAGGGAACTATCTAAGGACCCACTAAGTGTACTGGCCAAGTAATTTAATTTCATGGTACATGGTCCCGAATCCCAGAAGATATGGAGTAGCGGGACTGGATAATTCAATTACATAATATTGCAGGTTTCATTTGGATTCAATCTTTCAAAGAAATAAATCCTTCTTCTCTGCTGTGAAAAGTTTGAAGTGTTAAAAAACTTGGTTGTAAGCTTAATATGCATAGCTGTAATCACAGGAAAGGTTTGGTTTCCAACCTGTTTCTAAAGCCTGAGAGGGTGCTTGCAGAAATCCAGGAAGATATGCAGGATACCGTCAGCCATTCTCTGAGCTTTGAGAGGATGGGCTGTTCCTTCTTAAACTAAAGCTCACACAGAAAATAGAGTGGAGAAGGGGCCAAGGGTTGGGGAGGATGGGGAAATCTTCACTAAGACTTTTCAGAGGCTTCATGACCTCCTGGATTAGCTCCAGAACTCAAAACAAAAACTTACACGTCCCTGGAAACTATCAATAGATGAGAATCATGCTAGTACCTAAAACAGCTCTCCCTAGCTTCAGTCGTTCGATGTTTTCCCCTTTAAGGGCTGTATTACCATACCTAAATGCCTCCACTGGGCTGGAATGGGACATGATGGCATAGCTCAGCACACAGCCCCAGCTAGCAGGGTATGCTGATGAGAGAGCTATTTAGTGGTAAGCACTCTGCTTCGGACTGCTACAAGTCCAACTATCCCACTTAAGAAAAAAAAAACACAAATACCTTGATGCAATCCCTAAAACAATATAAGCTTACCTATATGGAGTGATGCATCAGGAAATTTGCTCGTGCTTTCAAATGCTTGCTTTTCAGTGTTCTTTTGTGCACGCTTTCCTGCTGTGATCTGCTCGGCATTTATGCCTCAAGCCTTACTTCCCTGGCCACATGTCTGTGGCTACGTATAATCCCCTCTGCTCATGGCCAGCCAGGACCAGTCAGGGCATTTTCATGAGTGTGGCTGACTTGGTACCCACTTTTTCCTCCTTTCAGATATAGAGACTGCCAGTGACATTGCGTTGTACTCCGGCCTGGGAGCAGCAGTCATTGCTGTAGCTGTGCTGGTGGTTGGTGTTACCCTTTACAGACGGAGTCAGAGTGAGTACGGCGTGGATGTGATTGATTCATCTGCACTGACAGGAGGCTTCCAGACATTTAATTTTAAAACAGTCAGACAAGGTTAGTGTTGTGATTTCATTTTCTTCTCTCCAGAGCCCCTACTACAAAGAGATACTAAGCTCAAATTCAACGACTGGCTGTGGGAGGGCATTCTAGCTTAATGCTAAGGAGACGTGTCCAAAGCCAGGGAAGGGTAGCTACAATACACGGAACAGGATCTGGTGGTTAGAACAGTGATGGCTTTTACTGTCTCTGCTACTGATTTGTCATGGCAACTTGGACATATAGTCTTTCTTGACCACACTCTAAGTGCTTTAGAAATACTGCCACTAGATTCTAAGCTGACATTTTTGACTCAGAGGAAAAAAAAAACAAAGTATTTGTCCTTAGTTCCTTCCTACTCAGCTGTTCTATTTTCTTTATTCCCTTAAAAGTGATTAGATTTTTATTCTATCATTAATTTGAGAAACCCAACCGCAGGTATTTTATAAGCTGCTGTTAGCATATTCTGAGGTCTGTCAGAGATAAAGATGTATAAACATCCATTGATTTTTTTTGTTGTTTATTTTTTAAAAAGACTTCAGAAATCCACCAATACAATAAAATATGGAAGAAATAAAACCTTTTACTAAAAGCAGCACTCAGGTGGTTTCTGAAACTATATTTCCTTTGGACAAAAAGGTGGAGGGAGGGGAATAAAAACGGTGATTACTTTAAAGTAGTGTACTTCTTTAATTCTGTACTGACATTATAACTTAGAGACCTGCCTTATTGTGGGTAGGTGGGTGTGTTGGTGGGCTGTCAAAGTATCCCCATGTCTCTTCTCTCTTCAGAAAAGTGAAATGTGTTGCAGAGTTGGTTTTTTTGTTTGTTTGTTTTGTTTTTACAGTTACTTTATTTTCTGGGAGACATTCTTCAACAAGCATAAGTTGCAAGAAACTGGAAGAAGGGCTTGGTAGACAAGGAGGTTTGAAGGATGTTTACTCATTCATTTAAAAATTCAAGCCTTTAATTAGTTGTGTAATTCTCAACAACTGTCTCAATAACTTTGTTGTTCAGTTTGCCATGAAAGTCTTTGTTTTGAGGCTGGGGAATGAATTGTTTGATTTCATGTTTCAAAAACATTAGTTCTGAGCACTCATCTGAGACAAGAAATTTCCCTTGTGCTGGGATACTATAAGTTCAGTTACTTTGGGTTCTGTGTCTGCGAGTTTTTTAAATATGAGTATTTATAAACTAAACAATTCAGCTGAAACAAAGGCCAGTTCTTTGTTCAGTTTGCTAAGAAAGCAGAGCGCAATAGTGACATAAGGACAATGGATTCATTTCCCACACAAGGCATAAAGGACAATAAATACTGAGGCTTTTGTGTAATTCTATTTAGCTGCATCTGTAGGACCACTGGATAAGTGTACAAACAGCCAGATATAGTCCGTTTCTTTTGAAGCCATCTAAACTGGATAATGTATAGGGAAAATCTCTTCTGTTTTTATACTGACAGCGAAACTATTGAAAATACTTTTAGAGTGGGCATTTGAAATGACACTTAAAAAGACAGTGGAGCTGCAGAGCAAACCAGCAGAACTATACTTGGTTTCACCTGAAATCATAGAGAATGCAGCTCCTTGCTCAAAAAAAAAAAAAGAAAAAAAAAAACCACAACAACTAGTCTAAGTGCATTAACTTCTTGTAATCCACAGTCTGTAAAATGCTTAGATATCTATACCCTCGTTTATAAAAAACTTTTATGAAAATATTTAGCGGATGCTAAAGATGTTTCTGGTCATTTTTGTGTGATCTGAGATTCTGTGCTACCTTGCATGCAGCTACGCAGATTGAAATGATCCAAATGATATTCTTTGGAGAAATGTATTTATAATGTTAGCAACCCACCCTGCAGTCCCTTTAAAGGGATCAAATTTTCAAGGATTCAGTACAAATCATTTCCAGAAAATTAGTTACTTGAGACGTCTTATATTTACTACAAACAAACAAAAACCACACACAAACAAAAAAGACCAAACCATCTAAAGAATTCAGGCCCTAAATGTAGCCATTCAGTCTCTTTTTTTTTTTTTTCCAGAGTGTTTTCTGAGCTAAAATGCTCCTAGATGTACAGCTGTGGTATTCCTCCCTGTATTACTCTTGTCCCACTTTCTGTTCAACCCAGTTTCCCTCAGGCATGAAACTATCCTTTCATGTAAGCTTACTGAAAAGGTCTGCAGGAGTATGTGTTTTCAGCCAATGGGTTTTAATTTAAACAAACAAACAAAAAGGCATGCACACAAAACCAAATCCAAAACAAAATGGAATTTCCTTCTCAGATTCATGCACTTTGGAATTGCCTGAAGTGCAGAAAACACAGTGATCAAGTACCTGTTGGATCTGTTGCAAAGTATCATCTGGTTTTCAACATTACCCTCTGTGATTTTGAGGTTTAAGAGTATCAGGAAGAACAAATCAAAAAGGAAATGGTGGAAAGGCCAGAAAGAGATTTCTGATTTAACATCTTAAAGCTCAGTTATGTAAACTTCCAATGCCTACCATGGTATTTTTCTTTTATATTGCATGGAACAGAACAGGGAGAGATTTTACTCTCCAAATACAATTCTTTTTCCCATGATTGCAGTATGTACTGAGTGCATCAAACAAGTTAGTATTAGATGCACATTGGCCAGATCTCTTAAGTCTTACCTGTGTAGCTCCAATTTATAGATAGGGAAATCAAAGTGCAGCTGGGAACTGCTTAGGATTTACAAATGCATCTCATGGTTCACTGAAAGTGACGTTAAAATACAGGCCTGATTTTTTTATTTGCAGGCAGCTCTTGGGCACAGAGTGATTCAAGCTCCAGACATTGTTAAGGAGGAAGAAATTAGCTGTAGCATGCTTAGAACCACAGTACGTGCTGAAACCTAGTCTGGACTAATGGGGCACTGAGGCAGGTGCACATGGAATATCAGAGAGTATACCAACAGTTCCACCAAATTTGCCATTTAAAAAAAAAAAAACCACCAATCGTTATACATGGATAGGACATGAGTCATGGGTCTTATGATACTTAAGCCCACATGCATATTATTTTTTCACTTCTCAGTGTAAATGTAGCACGTGTAACTTAAGGACATAGTTAAAAGATTTATTCACTTCAAGACTGTAACCTAAATTACTGCATGACAGGAATGCAGTCCAGGATTCCAGATTCCCACTTCTCTGTGCTTTATGAAGATCCACATAAAATGGATGGAACTCTCCCTATCTATCATATCATTTCTCCAGCTACATGCTATCCAGATGTTTTATTCAGCACCAGTGCACACTGTATAATACAGTGACTAACTGCCTGATCCACTTCATTTCACCAGGTAACTCCCTGCTTTTGAACTCATCCATGCAGCCTGACTTGACAGTGAGCAGAACATACAGTGGACCAATCTGCCTGCAGGATCCTATGGACAAGGAGCTAATGACAGAGTCTTCACTGTTTAACCCGCTGTCGGACATCAAAGTCAAAGTTCAGAGTTCATTCATGGTTTCTCTAGGGGTGACAGAGAGGGCTGAATATCATGGAAAGGCACATTCCGGAACTTTTCCTCATGGGAATAATAGAGGTTTTGGTACAATACAGGCTAGAAACAAGGCTACATATATTCAGAACCTGTCTTCTCTTTCAACAAGAAGTGAGCTGATGACAACTGCCATTTTTGGACACCTGGGTGGTCGTTTAGTGGTTCCAAACACAGGTGAGTAGACCTTTTCTTATTAAAAGCACATAAAATAATTTTAGGTGAAACTCATTTTGCCTGATGCAGTGTTTTATTCACTTATCCTGTGAAGAAATAAATAAAAATCAGGAGTTTCCTTAATATAAATTTTGGGAAGTAGAGCATGTTGCCCACACAGGAGATGAATATGAGCAGAACAAAGCTAGGGATGAGAGAGTAAAGAGGCATTATGCCTATTTGAACTGTTACAAATTACTGCCTCTCTTCAGCATGAAAGTCATATTAATCAAAGCTGTTGCTTACTTGGATCCTGATCCAAATGAAGCACTCCCCAGGAAGGAGGTCGATATTGGATCAGGATGTTAGATAATGGGGTCATATTCAAAGCAGAGTCTACATGCATCAGCATCTAACTGCGTTAACACTGTCAGACTTCATTATGTTATTACAGTCTGCAGCATGTAACAAATAAGACATCTCTGGAGAACAGCTTCCACTCTCAATGAAAACTCTAGTGTGCCTTTCATTAGCGTTTGCTCCTGGCTTTCCGATTTTCTTTCCTTTAGCTTAATAGCTTTACAGATTTCCATAATAGGGCACTTCAAAGTCAACTGGCATTTCAAGGTTGGGCTATGCACTGAAACATTGCAGTAGAAATGCTCAATTTGCATTGTTTAAGTAGAGTTTGTTTTGTGACTTCAGAGTTTTGTGAGACAGAATTTTAGACTTAAAGTGTGTGTTAAATTAGCTGAAAACATATGACACCAAATTAAAATCAAATAAAGGATGTTAAGATCATATTCCGGCAGCGTGCTACACTGTGCTCATGTTATGCTGAATAAAATTTCTTATGCTGAATACTTTCTTTTTCAAAATGGTCAGATGCCACCATTTCTGGCTAACAGGTTTTATTGTGAACTCTTGTGATTTTTATTCAAGGTTTCCTTTAAACTCAACTTTGATTGCATTTGGTTAGTGTGTCCAGGCTTGGCTCTTTACTGGTTAAGATGAATGCTTTAAAGCCTTATCGTTCGTGTTTCATGAAATCAGTATTTTACAGGTTAGCATAAAACACATGGTCTGTATTTAGAGAAGACTGATAGAAGTATGTAACTCAGGGATGTAATATTTAGTGCACAACCATGCACAACATATGGAACGTATTCATTTCTTCACAGACTTCTTTATATTCAGGAATGAATTATTACAAAGCCAGAGGCACTAGGTCTTGAATGAGGAAAGTCCCTTATACTATATATGCAGCTACTTAAAGTAATGATAGCTCCATCAATTAGATTATTTAAATGCATAGTTGATTTACATGCAATTTATGTACTTCCTTTTCCCTATTTTTATGTAAGATCAAATTTGCCAGTCAATTGTAAATTATAGGGCAATGATGTTCAACTTAGCTGAGGTTCTGCACATGTGATGTATTCAAGGTATTTTAAATCTAGTCTTCCTGTACTGAGTGTGCTATAGAACGGTTTAATTTCACTGTTACCCAGTAGAAAGCATCCTTCTTAACTTCTAATTTATATTAGTGAAGCAAAAGTAAAATCTTATCATTTCGATTCACCTAGTTATTTTGTATATGAACTAAAAGTTTAATTTGGTTAGGTTGTTTCTCCATTAGGAAACTCCTTGTAATCCTAGAAGTAACAGATTTGATCTCAAAAGCACAAAGACCTTTCAAGAAAAGTTTAAACCATGACCAAGTCTTGTATACATGTAGCTATGCAGATGACAGTATGTGTACCACTAAGAGGCATTTTGACATGTGAGTGAAAAAGATTCAAATCTTTTATAGCTGGCTTGCCCAAACTGCCTTCCAGAAACTGGCAAAGGCACACATGCCTTTGGTAACTTTTGAGTTACATGTGCTTTTGGAGTACACATACTTTAGAATATAGGAAAAGAAAAATTAAATAGAGGATGCAAAGGAGATTGTTCTGTTGCTGCATTAGATAAAAGCCTGTCAGGGTAACAGGGTTTTTTTCCCCTTTTCCTTAAACAAAGCTCTATGTTTTGTCATAAATGGGGTCTTCTGGGTCCCTGTGCATGAAGCTACTAGACAATCTATTAAGTTTTACTCTATGAAGTGAAACTTCCCTTTTGATGATGCAGATAGCTAGATATATTCAGTCTCAGCATGTGGATCCTTTTGGTCTGTAAGATAACAGGTCATTGAGGTGAGACTGAGATAATTTCATTCTGTCTCTCCATAAGCTCTGTAAGTTGAGAGTGCATTTTAGATTTGGTTTAAGTAAAACTTACTGTTGCAAACTGATTAAAATTCATTTATCCACAGCCTGGGGTTACAGTAACTTGTATAGCTGCACAGTCTCTGGTACTTTTAACATTTCTGGTTACTTGGCAATGAGGAAGAGAGATTTGTTTTTGTTCTAGCAAGGGAGAAGGCACTGGTGAAGGAGAGAAAGTAAACCAGAACTCAGTGCTCACTAGTGAAACGGAAAGTTGATTCTGTAAGGAGCAATGTTTTTAAGAAGCCAATTCCATGACTGGGAGAAGACCTCAGTACTATGTGCCAACATAGCTGTACTCTTCTATGTTCACAGTGTCTACCAGAATCCTATGCTTGAACATCTGAAAAAGAATTCAGATAAAACCCACAAAAGTTGGGATTTTATCAACAGCATAGGAGAACTAACCTTTCCCCTGTTCAAATGATGTAAAATATCTGCATTGATTCCAGATTTCAATGTGAAAATGTTTGCTGCTTAACAATGGTAAAACACTGTGTAAAAAATTTTTACAAGTAAGCATTCAAACAAGTGTAACAACGGCTGAATCTCTCTAATATCCATAGCAAGATCATAGTATGAAATTTCACTGCAAGGAGAGAGAACACAAGGCTCATCCTCAGCACAACTGAAGGCAACTAACAATTACCAACGTTGTTACTGAAAATGTCTGTATATTTAAAACACAAATAACTGATTTGTAAGGAGTTTTGGTCTGCATGAATGTATATCTTGGCTGCATTATCTTGGCTGAAAAGTGTGCCGTCTAGGCTGCATCGGTAATGGAATTCAAAAAAGCCTTTTTTTTTTCCCATTGAAATTATAAATAGCTAATTGAATGCTTTTGTACTCCAGCATTGCTGCTTCTGATGAAAGGAGAGTAGGGAGGTTTTCCCCAGTCCCAATACACCCAGTTCATTTTTTATCATAAACAAGAAGATACATTAAAGAGAAAAGCTGCTCCAGTTACCTAACTTGAAAAGTAAAAAATTTACTTCAAAGTACTTGCTACAGAGGATTACGTGAACTATAGGACTGAGCTTCCATGGCTTTGCTATGTACTGTGCACACCTTGGAAATGGCTACTGAGAATTTTGCAATAGCACATTTATCCTTGAAATCNTAGTTCCAGATATCAATGACATAAGAATATATGCTATAGGAACAAGATGACTCTGAGGACTGTTAATAAACCAAGGACTTTTTCATCCCTGTGAGACTGAGGCTGCATTTAGGTTTAGCTCTATCGTGGACGAAGTGCAGTAGATGTATTACGCAAACAAGCGTTTTTTTCTATGTAGGTTAAGGCAATGAAAATGACTGGGGTTACACAGCACTCTTGCTGGCAGCCTCATGGAAATTCCTCATGGTCTCTTGTTTCCATAAATCATTCCTTTTTATGTAAGTGGTGAAGTAGACAGAGTCCACCTATACCTAGAGATAAAAAGAAGCCTTCAGTCACATCTAGACCATGAATCCAGTCTTGTTCAGTGACACAAACCAACCGGAAGTCTACTTTTTAAAAGCTCTGTTGGAACAAGAGGTTTTTAGGTATATGAGTCTATATAACTCCCGAATGTAAGACAGTAAAATGTTAATAATTATATGGATGGATCACATTAATAATGTTTTTTTCTCTTCATCTGATAATGCTGCAGTCAGAACCACTATTTCAGAGGAGCATTCTTCAGCTGTAGTAGATGGCCCTTCTGGGTCCTGTAAATCAGAGGTCAGTTGTGAGGTCTTCTTTACATCCAGTGTCTTTCCAAAAGATAAGTTCTGCCTTTGCTCTGTTGTAGGAGTCAGTCTGTTGATACCACATGGAGCTATTCCTGAAGAGAGTTCGTGGGAAATCTATCTTGCCATCAGTCAAAGGGAGACCAGGTAAGAAGTATGTAAAACAAACACATTAACAGCATGCAAAATCTGTGGAACTGGCTCATTTCTTGGATTTCTTGTCAATGCTGTCTAAAGGAATGGAATGTCTGTCTTCGCTGTTGCTAGTGTGACCACACTGCTGTGGCATACACCATGTCTATATAAATGACAGAAAAATTATCTTTGTGTGGTACTTCTGCAAAATAGCATGCAATTATTGCAAATGCTGTTGAAGGATGGGATATCTCAAGGAATTTGATATATGATAAGAGTGTTGAATTCCGAGTCAGTGATTTTTTTCATCATTTTTGATTTAGAGACATGTCATGCTAGTCTACTAAGAGCACAGGTACTTTCATTACTTGTAGTAGAACTTTTAGGTCCATAGAATCTCATATTTTGCAGGCAACAGGTTAAAATTCACTACCCAGGTCATCAGTTTGAATGACCCTCCTGTATGTAGGTACTGAATAGTTGTTCATTCATGATAGATGTTTGATAGCCTACATGATGTGAATAACTGCTCAAGACCATTTCTTAAATTACTTTGTTTTATAAATCACCAATAGAATCCGTTCCCCAGCTGGATTTGCCAGCAACAGCTGATGAACAGTGGAAATTAAACTGCAATTTGATCCTTACGTATTTTTTTCTACATTGTGTCTGGTGGTAGGAAGGAGATGTTTGAAATACTGCTCTTCTTTCATAAATAGACAAGTTAGTTCTCTGAGGTTCTCCAGCTTTCAACTGTGTCATATTTACTTCAAAGACAAGAAGGAAAAAAAGAAAACAGAAGAATAAATAGGTTTTTGACAAATGCAGGTCATTGTTTTTTGTGCTTGTGTTTTGTTGGTGCTTCATGTACAAGGCAAATGTCTGTCATACAGAAGAAACCTAGCTGATTTCTAGATGCTTTTAAAACTAGATGCTCTGTTAGATATACAGCTTTAAATTCTGTTGCCAGCTGCACATGTGGATGTTTTCATCAATTCCTCTGTAATCACTTCAGTTGCCTTCGTTCCGCATTAGAAGGCCAATCGAATTTGTTTCAAAGACATTTGTTTTAGAATGGACCTTCCCACTTACTTTTATGAGTAAGCACAGTCAGAGAAACAGATTATTTTAACAGATTTTTGATAGCTCTTCCCATAAAAATGTTTACTTCCTCATGGCTTTAATTTTTGCACAACATAGATTACAAAGAATTGGAAGAGCTCTGAACTCTCGTTTCTTTGAGCTTGATAGGACCACACAGCAGTATAACCCAAGTTTAGTTCAGTTTGCTTGCTTGGTTCACTAGGTTTTAGCTAGAAACTGATCAAACCCTACCAGAGGGTAAAATTACCAAAACAGTACGTAATTAAGTGTAATTCAGCAAATGATGAAAGCTTGTTTAGTCTAAGTGTAGCACTCTCACTTGACTAATACCTGGATTCAGAAGGAAGGTGAAACTTACGAAATGCTAACCATATCGTTGAACTGTCAAGACTGGTAGAATATATTCTTCATTTTTAGATGCAAAGCTGTTTTTTCCTCACTAAGACCATTTTTTTTTCCTTGTGTTTTTTTCGTGAGGTAAATTTTAAGAACTGAAACTGAAAAGAATGAACTGAAAGATACAGAGCTGCCTATAAATTTTAAAGCCTGGAAATATTTTCCAAAACTTAATCTGAAATGTTTTGATTTTTTTTCCCCCTCTGATATCTGAAGTCCTTTGTGAAAACTTTCATGTTCCATCTCCATCTGCTGCTATAGGTTTTGATCATTTTCAGTGAACGATAAAGATATGTAAAAGGAAGGAAGGAGAAAAAAAACAGCTGTTTTATCTGCAAGAGTTCTGCAGAAGTGAATTAAAATAGGTTAATTAAATACAAGCAGAAAATTTTGCCTACTGTTTTCCTTTTTGTGGGCAGAAACAGAGGTAGCAAACCAAACTGAAAATTATTATAGGGAGATTTTTCTTTTTTAAAGTGAATTTCTATAAAGTAAGGCAAAGGCAAACATTCATTTATTTTTTGCATCAAAATACTGTATTTCTCTTCATATAGTTGAGGCAATATTGATGTATCTTTCACCCATCTGAGGTGAAATAAAACAGAACTTTTCTAACAGCTGCAGATTGCACAGACATGCAAGGAGCCTGGACTCCCTTTTATTGCCTGTGGCCTTCTGTGTTCTGATGGTGGGAGGAAATGCCGTCACTTCAGACTTAGTACCTGATTTATACATGTGATGAAAGATAATACAAAGGAGTACCAAACCACATTGTCGAACTGCTCAACAAGCATACAGTCTGTCACACAGATACCTCTAAAATGTAGAGGATTGTTCATCTGGACAGGCACAATGCTTGGAGGTGGAGGAAAGGTAAAAAATAGTAGATTAGAGAGAAACAGGATAGCTGTTCTTTACTTCACAAGCTGAAGATGTATGACCATTAAAAATGCAGTAAGCTCATGTTGTAGATTCTGAATGAGACCTTGTCCACATCAAATTGTATTTAGTGAAATCTAATTTAATACAAAAGTTAGCCAGATCAGTAGATGCATATGAGAATGAAATTCTGTGTTGTTCTTGCAAGGATTTGAGGTCACCATAAAATGAGTGTCTGAGAGAACAAGGATCATATTGTTCAGATTTAGATTATTTAGGAAGTGGGTTAGCTGTCACTATTACTCTAATCTTCATTTAGCTATTGAGGTAGGTTAGTATGAGATATACATTAGAAGATATAGTAATATGAACAGAGATGATGGGGAAACTGATAGAGCAACTCTGAATTCACTGTCACAGGGGGAAAAAAATCCCTGTAATCTGTGCACTACAGTTACAGTCATGAGATTATCAGGTGGTTTTTGCTGTAAATTGATACAATCCTCTGTGGAATGAAGAATTCTTTGTATCCTAAACAGAAAATAGTCAGGTTTTAAAATTCTTCAGTGTCTCATGTAACTGAACAAATCAGTGATGGAACTGGTTGTCCCTCCAAAAAGACACCAAACCAAAAAATCTTACGGACATTGGGCTTTGCTACTAAGACCCTCAAGGGTGCTTCTGGCAGCTGGAATTTCCTAAAGACCACCGAAGGACTCCTTACACAGAAAGACAGCCAAACTAAACCTCTGAACACCATATACATGCTTTGATGCTGGCAGAAAGTACAGGCTAGTGAAGTCTGTGAAAAAAACAACAAAGCTATTGATTCTGGCCCAAGTGAGAATTAAGAGTGAAATGTCTCTTGCCTCCTTCCATAATTTTGACTTCATACTTAAGCCAGAAATACTGAGCAGAGCTATGCTGGAACAGAGGCAGCTATCTGCTGGCTTGTTCCTTGAACCAGAATGCCTCAAGCCGCATCACTGAAGTTACTTACAGGCTGCAGGGAATTACTGCTAGTGAGTGGTTCAGTGCAGTTAGAAAGTGTCACTTGGTTAACAGGACTGGGATGTGCAAGTCCCAGCACTGTTGGCCAGGAGATCTTCTTGCTAGATCTCCCTGCTAGCCCAGAATCAGGTAGAGTCTGTAGATAACTTGCATGAAATGACTCATTGCCCCTTAGGCCACTGTTAACATCCCGCCACCCTGAATTCTCCTCACCAAGGAGGGAGGTCAAGTGTGTTTTCGTCAAGAAAAGTAAAACAATATTTCAGTAGATGTGACAGCAGCTCTGTGCGGATGATAGCACAGAAATACTTCAGGATTCCACTAGAGATTGCATGTCCATTCACGGCATATGCTCATCATGGAAGAGCTAGCACAAGATCTAGTGGGGGGGGGGGCTATTGTCTTTAAAATGCTAGTGCTCCACTACCACCTGCTGCCAGCATACGTGCTTGAAGAGGTTTTAAAAGTCAAAAATAAATAAAAATTACATGCTGCAATCTAATTAGATTGCTACAAAAGAGAAAAGTTTGCCAGCTGTGGCAGATCAGCTAGGGGGTCTAGAAATAGCGTGAGAATATAGATAACAAAATCACTAGAAGCACTGACGCTCTTTAGGGAGCTTGACACCAGCTTTCAGCTTTCCTTTCTATAGGAAGGATAAATGCTCTGCTGAAGAAATTAAAAATTTGTAAGAAACAGGAGATATTAGAGAGAGGTAGGATGCAGGCCTCAAAGCTTCAAATTACGATTATTATATGATGAGCCCTGTGAGGAGATAACTTCTGCTAAAAAAACACACAGAGGACAGTATTGTACCCCCCAGAAATTGCCACTTACCTGATGCTTTTTAAGTAAAGGAAGGAAACCTTGTCACGTACTCGAGTAGTTGGAGTAGGGGGATCTGCTTTTACACACAACTTTTGCATGTTGTAGTCACTTGCTAATGAAATAGTAGATGTTCTTGAATGCAGTAGAAGGTTTGATAGTCCAGTCAGAAAGGGCTGATATTCCAATCATTTAGTGATAGAGCCTGCTGACAGGGTGGGTGGATATGTGGCATGGGCAAGTATTTGGGCTACTGGGTTCTGGTGTCGTCCCAGAAAAAAAAAAACTATCAAAATAAAAAATGTTGTCAGTCTGCACTTATTCAGATAATACAGTATCCCTGTTGAATGTGTTTGTATTCCTTACTTAAATTTAACAAGGTTAACTGAGCTATAACAGAAGGCAGAATCTGTCCTGAAATATTTGTGTTTTTCCTGTTTTTCCTCTATTTCTCCTTTCTTGCAAACTTTCTCTTCTACACTGCACTCTACATACACAGTACTTTTAATAGTCTGTTTTAATATCATACCAATTGCAATGTGAGAGAAGATGAGAATAGCCAATGTGATTCTTAACGAAGATGAGAATAGCCAATGTTATTCTTAAATAAGATGAAGTTCAAAAGATAAAAGCAGCCTGTGTTGTTAAAAGGTCTGAATAACAAACTTTGCTTCAGCAATGAGGAAAGTCACTTGTCTATACATCTGATTGCGCTCCTAAAAGATGATGCACATGGCATAATGATACTTCATTTATGTGCGTCATTTCTTTTATTGCCAGTTGTTCTGGAAGAACTATCGTGTCCTATTAAAATGATTTATCATAAACATCATTTCCACTGTAGTGAGGATACTATACATAAGAACTAATTGCAAGTTGAGCCTGAACTCTGTGCTTCAGGAGAACTTAAAATGGCCATGGGGACCTGATGATGAATGCACTGGCTGCTCTCTTCAGCGTACTGCATGGTGTTGGAGCTTATTTAAGTTAAAAAAAAAAAAAAACACACACATAACATGGCCATTTTCACAATGAAAACTGAAATTAATTCCTGTGCTGAGATTTGGTGGAGAGATCACAGATCTAAGGTGATGATAATATAATTCATTAGATAGTCCTAGGATTTTGAGACATACCCTTCCTACTTGTGTTAAAAGAATTATTATGGCAAACCTTGAAACTCTTCTACAAAGGGCAGCAGGACTTTAAAAACCAGGGCTACATACATATTTAGTGGCCTAATGTATAAGCTAATTGTTTTTCTTGACTTATGCCAGTATAAATTGTAAAGATTTGGGTCCTGAATAAGTAAGTATATAGAAACCCTCACATTGCGTTCATCCATCAGACAAAGTTGGAAGTTGTACAAGTATATTAATGTGTTTGGTTCTTCTTATGAGTTTCTTATGAGTTTTAAACTCATGAGTTTAGATTGATTAAACTTTGTAAATTGTGAAGATGTCTCTATATTTCCATTTAAGCTTAACTCTGAAGCTGCAACGGTTCTGAAAAATACTGTAAAAAAAATGTTTTTCAGAGATTCCAACCATATAGTCAAGATAAGAGTGGGAAGATTAGAGAGAGGAAAATAGAAGGAGAAAGGGAGACTGAGGTGACTGACAAGACCAGACTCATATTACTGCTCCCATTTTTTTTGTCTTCTGCTTTGTAGGATTCTAACAGAAACGTGAAGGTTCAATGGTAACTGAACACATTTGATTGCACAGTATGAAAATGGAATGCATTTCCGATGTGCGCTTGACTTTCAGCGTCCAACACCTATATACAGTATTCATACACTGGACCTTACATCCACAGAATGAAACCAGTCTTGCCTAGACTTACACACATTTTGTAATTGTATAATTTGAAAAATCAAAGCTTCATAAATGTATGCATTTACAAGCAATGTGATACATGAATGTGACAAATAATGTACCTTTACTCTCCAAAGGAGTGAACTGCCATGAGAAATCCAGACTCAAGGCACAGATGTGTTCAGTCACCAGATAGTCTTCACTGCCCGGGTATCACAGTTCATTAAAGAGCCTGTTATGCCGTTAGGTTCTCTGTTGCAGACGCTTACCATAAGCCACTGCGGGAGTACATACTGAAAGGCAAATATGAATTTATTTTGTGAAATTCGTTGCATCCAGAAAAGAATATTGTTTCCTTTTCACTTCCTTGCTTCTCCAGTAACATCCACAGTAATTCAACATGCTATTAACGGAGAGGTGCTTTGGGACTGAAGGCACACCCTGAGAACCCCAACACCTGCAGTTCGGGGTCTCTGCATGGCAAAAGTGAAAAGAACATCTGGTGTATGTAGCAGCTCTTGCTGCTCCTTTAGGCTAGGCCAACAGACACACAGCCCAGTACTCGGGCAGCTGACCTGAGCAGGGCTGTGAGTGGCACCAGGCCTCTCGAGGGACTGGATGCACTCCATAAAATTTTCTCAGCTCTCAGGCTTCAGTACAATGTCAAAGTTTCCAGATACAAATCTCCCTCTAGCAGCAGTTTCAGAACTGAAAATGAAACTCTAAATGCAAGAAACCTCTTTACTATTACTCTGTAGCAGGCAGACTATTGTGGGATGGAATGCTTAATGCTTCTTTCCAGTGTAGCAATATTAGAAAAAACACTTTTTAATTTTTGATCATGACTATTTGTCTTTCTTTTACTGTAAAGGTCCTTGCTCTTAATGCATTTGGGGGGATAGACCTTGTTACTGACTTGTTTTTCCTTGCAATGATGGGAATATTAAATAAATACATTCTGTCATGTTTCCCTTTCCCACCTTGCCTAAATATATGGCTCAAAACTGCATTAGTCTTACTACCATGGTGGTTACTACAGAGAACATTCCTGCTGCTTGCAGCGAGTGTGAGAGTTCATCCAATTAGCTTATCTCAGTTCATTTGGCATTAAAAAATTCCCAGAATTCCCATATGTTTATCCAATGTGTTCTACAGGGGGAATAATTCTCTAAAAGCAATTAAATAGCTCCTTTCAGCCTAGCTTGTCATTGGGCATTCGCACACATCTCTGCTATGACTCTCTTTCTGATATAGGCAGTCAGCAATTATACAGAGTCACCAGAAATCTGCCAGTAGCTGTGGCAGAAGCTATGCAATTTTAGTGACTCTGGCTTCTTCTGTGGAGGTTTTTTTTTTTTTTTGGTGTGTGTGTTTTCCCCCCCCCCACACACATGCGTTCTCTTTTCTTGGGGGTGGGAGAGAACAAGACGGGAGAGGGAGGGCAGACACTTGGTAGGCTACAATCATACCATTCAGGTCTTTCATGTGAACTTTGCTAGGCTGCTACCAGGACTCTCCCACCACTGTTGACTTTATTTCTGTTTGTATCTGCAGTGTTTTGTTTCATTCTTGAGTCTTGAGAAATCTGAGCTATTTTTGATGGGAGTCATTACCAACAGCATAACTAAAACTCTGGATTCACATCCCCTGGGGTAAATACGGTAATGCGATCCTGAAAACAAGCTAACTTCTATTTTGCTCCCATTATTGAAGATGACTTGTCAAACTTTGTATTGGAGATAACTTTAGGAAAATTCTTTCCCTCTTCTGTCCCACACCCCCTTTGTATTTTATATATTTGTCATAAGCAGCCACTTGGCAGGGGACTTGTTGTGACAGAGACAGAAAGAGCGAGGATAGAGATGCACCAACCAGGCTAAATAACTAAGGGTTGACTTGCTCTCTGGAAATATGCTTTTGTTATCCCTTCCTGCAGCTGCATCAAAACAGAGATCAGGAAGTGGAATGCACCAGCATTTGCTGAGGTACAGCAGACAGAAATCATAAGAATTGAATACCTTTCTGAAACAATCAACATATATAAAAGTTGACTTGAGGGTTTCTAATCATTCTGAGACACTTTTCTTTGTATTTGTGAGCAAGTCTGGATGGTTTCTTAAATTATCATCTGGAAAGCGGTGATTTGGGGGAACTGCTGGAAGGTTTTATTTTTAAGGAAATGAACTACCATTTGCAAAGGGTAGCAGTGCTTGGTGTTAAGTGATGTTATTTTGTGCAAAATTGGTGTTTTCCTAGCCATGAAGGAGCTGTGAAAAATTGTTTGCCATTCATAGGCATGAGCAAGTAGTTTTGCTTGAACTGTGCCTGGAATAGTCATTCTGACATCAGTTCAACAAAACACACAATCCCATGTGTTGCTCACAGTGATAAGACTATTGCTGTTGCGTAGATGCTTTGCTGCAAGGTCTGCTAGCATTGTATGCTTTGTGCTCCCTACTCTTCCCTCTCTGCTCTTGTGCACGCTCGCTGCTAAAAGAGAAAAATGGCAGCTATAGTTAAGTCTGTTTGTGCCTTTTTTTTTTTTTTTAATCCTAAGAATCCTATAAACACTTGGAAGTACTGAGGCTTAGGGAGCAGTTATTATGATACTTGAAAAAGAAGAAGCAGAATTGGCCTCTTTTGTTAATGTTATGTCTTTTCATCTCACAGATACTTGTACATGTAGTCTTTAGTGACGTACGTCACTGAAATTGTTGGAACTTTTCAAGACTTTCATAAGGATGGTCTTTTTCTTTTTACTGCATTTTCATAGCACCTACTAGTACAGTTATACTGAGAATGCTGCCCCCCCCCAGGTGATGTTAGGTAGCTTTGCAAAGTCATTTGCAGGATTGGAATCTGACTGATTTAAGTGCAGGGCTACATGTACGTGTACCTACATGAGAGGTACATTCACTTAACTGTATTATCCATGTCAGCCCGGGCAACTTAGAAATTAAAAGTATGGGAGGGTTTCTTTGTTGCCATGCTTCTTGTAGAGCTCTAAGGGCACCATCATTGTTAGCTTCTGACATGGCAGTGAAAGTATATCCTAATTTTTCAGAAGGCATTTTTCCCCCTTATTTATGTCAAAGTTTTATTATTACATCATCTTATTTACATCTTGGTTAAAGTTCTTTCCCTTATTTTTATCTTGGAAACACCATTTCTTCAATTTTGAGTGAACTACATATCCAGTAATTTAGAAGCCACAAATTGGTATCATATAACCCGGATGAAGGATTGCAGTGAAAAAGCCAGGGCAAGATATTTCTATTGCTAGCTTTCATGCCCAAGCAGTGAGTCTGATGCACTTTGTCACTGGTTCTGCAGTGGTGGTTGTTGTTGTAAGAGGTAAGGAAAACACATTTATGTGGACAGCATTAAATTTAAGTTTGAATGAAAGAGAAGGAAAGAAGACTCACGTCAGATGCTTCATCTTTGTAATTTAGCAAGCAGTTAATCTAACCACACATAGGTGAATACCTTCAGATTAGATAAACCCCTAAACTTCAATTGTTCTGGTGGGATCTCCATTGACTGTAATGGCGACCACGTGCAGATACCTACTTTGCTGACTTCTAAATTTAGACCAAAAATTTCTATTCCCTGATGTCTACTGTAAGTTACTTATCACGTTCATTTGGCAGAATATAAATGTGTTTTCAAACCACGGAGATCATGCTCAATCTGGAAAAATTGATGAGACTGTGCTTTTAAACCGTAATTTGTTTTATCTTCACTACTGTGAAAATATCATTGATGACATTCTTTGCAGGCAGAATTAGATGGTAATATTACCAGCTGGTGCATAAAACAAGGCTTACTTGCATAGAATAATTTTAGTATTTTGTTTGGTTTAAACAAATTGAAATGTATTTTAAAGACCAGAATCCTAAACTGACCAGCCAATGATTTGAGTAGATGTAGCTTAATAATTTTGTTTCATCTCCTGCTACAGATTCTATATGAAAATCAGCACTGTAGTTGGCTTATCTCTTCTGCAACAGATGAATGAAGCACTTACTTAGATTTTAAGTAAAATATTTTAAAATTTGCATACTGCCGTTATAGTATAAGTACATTTTCACTCATTATTAAAAAGATCGTAAGATGTTATTATTTCCCTCCCCACACACACAGCCCACAGCCAGAAGGCACAGATGTTCTTCTAGGACCAGAAGTAACTTGTGGCCCCTCAGACGTGTCTGTCAGCACTCCATTTGCCTTGACTATACCACACTGTGCAGAAGTAAATTCAGAGCACTGGAATATTCACTTGAAAAAAAGGACACAGCAAGGAAAATGGGAGGTAAGTTTAGACTTCCGCTCCCATTTAAAAGGTTATGCTAACAATGGAAACATGATTACTCTTAATCAGGCAGGAGCTGGTCAAAGATGATGCAAGGGACAGAATAATTGGACATTTTAAAGAAAACATCTATTTTCTTTTCAAAAATAAAATAGAGGATTTTGCATTTTGTTCAGAAGTAGCTAAGCTCTGTTCAAGTGCTATACTAAAATGTGCAGAAAAGAGTCAACTTTATGATGTAGTCCATATTACATGAGAAAGTATTCATTTTCTCAGATCACTTAATAACAGAGCTAGTAACCATTTCCTTTTGAAACACTGGATATTTTATAGCTCCCAAAGAGACTCAAGTCTGAACAGAACATGATATCCAAGCAGGAATTTATCATGATACAAAGAAAGTTGTGGAACTGGTTAAAAATACACACTTCAAGTTTAATGTTTTTGTTATTTTGTTTTGTTTTAACCTAGAAGGATCCTCCTGATTTAAAAACGTCTCTTTGTACATGTCATTTTAATGGGCATTTGGTGATCACCCTGTGCTCATCACCTCTGAAGGATTAGTTTATATTAACTGAAGTATTCTGCTTTTTTAGTTCAAAATTTATTTTCTTATACTGATTTACTGAGGAAATTTAGCTTTGTGCATTCACGACATGGGCATTTGATCATCTGTGTCTGCCCATCTGCATTTTTTAAGCCCACTGGCCATCTTTGACCAAAACTGCTTGGTAGGCATGTATACACACAGGATAAAAAGGTGCTGAATTTCCCAACTATGATGTTCTCTGTACGTATTACTAGAACCACAGTTCCTGGTAACAAGACACAAATCCATCGCTGATCACCCTTTATTGCACTGCTACTGATGGAACTATTTGATTCCTTGCATTGTGAGGAAAAAAAACAGTATTTAAAACATTCACACATATCCTAACTCACTCCGTCCTTTTCCTCCTCTAAACCACCATGTTGCTTGTTGCTATTGTTTAAACCATTTCAAATTCAGCTTCATTTTCCTACTTAAATTCACTCAATACTCTGTCAGCTCCAACAGTGTCAGTTACAAGCACCCTGGAAATAATGAGGAGCGTAACACCAGACTGTAGACTGCTCAAATACCTCATCTAATGCTGTAATGCAGAACTAAGTATGAAATACAAAAGAGTAGGATAGGTAGTTTTTTGATGAAGGTAAACATAACTGTAATGGATGTTCTGAAAGGATGTCAAATACCTACTATTGTTCAAGGTTTGCTTATTGACTTTAATCTTCAAGGTAATTTCTTACCTCGACATTGGGAAAAAATTAGCTGGAAAGTCAAGAACACTTGAAAAAAGATGCTAAAATTGCTTACACATCATCATTATTATTATAAGCTGTACACATTGAATTCTGCACAATATATTGCCAGAAATCCTATTGCTGACTCAGGGCTAAATGGAGACTATTTACCCATATAGGTAGTCTACCTTCTCCCATTCCCTGAGGTCAATATGAGTTAAGAATGTGCAGACTGGCTCTCGGGAGTACTTTACGTTCCGGTTGAATAAAAATAAATAAATGATGTCATGACTTCTATTGTCAAGACCTATTGAATTTTTTTTTTTTTTTTTTTAACCTGAATTTCATTTTGCAGGAAGTGATGTCTGTGGAAGAGGAAACTACTTCTTGCTACTGCCTGTTGGATCCTTATGCCTGTCACATTCTCTTAAACAGCTTTGGAACTTATGCACTTATTGGAGAACCGATCTCTGACTGTGCCATTCGACAGCTGAAAGTAGCGGTTTTTGGCTGCCTGTCTTGCAATTCTCTGGATTACAATTTGAGAGTATATTGTATGGACAACACACCTTGTGCATTTCAGGTAAATTATTTCACTTTGATATTTTGGTTTTAATTATTTTTCCATAGAATATTAACATTCCTTTATTCCTGGAGATAGTCCATGGGCTACAGCAACAGTCCAGAATTCAAAATGAATGAGAACACTGTAATTTTTTATGCCACTGCTGCATGACTTAGTGCAAATCCCTTAATTTCTCTGCAATGTTGTTTCACTTGTCGATTTACAATGGAAGAGCTTTAGGACTGCCAAACCATCTACTCATTTTTTGCCAGGCAAATGCAAACCCACTTTGCCTTCATTCTAGACTAACCAGAAATCACATAGCCATGGTTAACATGGCACAAAGCTACAGCTGAGAAGCAAAGAGCGTTAGGCTGGGCTCAGTGCCTTGGCTACATGAGCACAGGCAGAGCTTGCTTGCGTCTGCAGCTGAGCGCTACTCCAATACAAACAGAAAACGTTAAGCCATTATCACTTGAAGTATAGTATTTATCACGCTCATTACCCTTAGGTTGTCATTAGTCACTTCAGAGTTTCCTCTCCTTTTTACAATCTGAGCAAGAAGAAAGGATTGTCTTTCTTGCCATCTTTTTCTACAAGAATTAAATTACAATCGTGCATTTCCCCTTAAAACAAAAGAAAACAAAAAAAACAAAACAATCCCCAAGTGGCAATTAAAATTAGCTTGACTTTTCTACATGGCATTCCAAGACAAAACAGTGAAATTCACTGGCTTTTGCAGCCGTAGTAAACTCAGAAGCTTTAACAAAATGGTCTTCTTTTGAGAGCTGAAATGAAAACAGTTGTGACAGATGAATTTTTGCTTCTTCTTCCTATCATACAGAATAGAAATATGAATCTTAATGGAGCACTCACTAGTGTCTATGTGCTTCTAATAAAAGCAAAGCCACTGAAAGGATTATTAAAGATTTACAACAGCTTTTTAATTATACCCTTTATAATATTTACACAATTCATGGAAAATAACAGTATTTTCCTGGATGAGTCTGCCTGAAATTTGGAGGCCCAAATTCCTTCTTCAGATATTTGTTGAACACACAAAAGTAGCTTTGACTCATACATTCAGTTAATATAAACCTTCAGCGTCTGTTGCCTTTAGTGACTCTGCGTTGGTTATGAATATGTCTGTCTTCATTCATTTAGTATTGTGCAGCATTTTTATAAAAATTGTAATACTTAACATTTTTATAATAACATTTTAAAAATAAAATTATAGCTATAAAAATATATAAAATTATGTTCTAAAATTTTCAGAATTGTATAAAAATCCTTAGAAACCTTCAAATATATATATTTTTTAAAACTTCTGAAAACTCTATTGTGCAACACACTTGCAAGAGGCCTACAAGAGGGAAATGAGATTCATCTTATTCAGATAAACCATATATTTTTTTCACATACAGCTGTGCTTCATACTGCATGGTACAATCTCTTTCAGTGATTCATTCATGCTGAATTTTACCTTCAGTATACTAAATAAAGAACACAAAAGCCCTCACCCAAAACAACCTGATTTAATTGTACCATCTTGTTTCTCAAATTATTGTGACATTCAGCAAAACAATTAAGGACTTTTAATTAATGTGCATTAAAATAGTAAGATTTCAAAGTTGCTTGTTTTCTGTAGAAAATTGTTAAAAGAATAATTACAGGTTTTCTGTATTCACAGAAATTAGAATCGCATATTTGTACATAATGCAACAACTGTGTATTTCTTATATTCTACTTTCTTTATAAGCATGCTGCATCAGCTTCATGCTAGTGCAAGCATTTACACTGAGTGGTGACCGTAGAAAATACAGATTTTTTGATAAAGTACCAGAGTTGGGCTAACCAGGTTTTCTAAGACAGTTATATCCTTTACAGTGCAGTCCAGTATGAGATATAAAATTTTTTGTAGTACTTGTACTGGAACAATACTAGTATTTGTACTGTAACTGTACAAGAAGCAGCATCGCTTAATATGGTCAAGGATGATTTTTGACTATTATGCTTTAAATTCACAGAATCATACAAAAATTTAGGTTGGAAGAGATCTCTTAGAGGGCTGTACTGCAAATTCCTGCTCAAAGTAAACCCTTCCAAGATTGCTCAGGGTCTTGTCCAGTAAGTCTGAATATCTCCAACAGTGCAGAAACAAAACCAAAGCATTTTGTCTAATGTGTACACTTGGTGTGTTTGTTTCAGTGCTCTCCAAAGTCTTGATAGCACCTTTTTCACCAAAACTGCTCCCTGTTGACTTAATCTGTGACTGAGTGGACTATTCAGCAAGCACGTCTTACACTTGTCTATCTTCCTTTTAGACCATTAACTAAGTATCTCACTGAGTTTTTATGTAAAGTGTTTCAGGAATGCTAGACACAACCTGTAGGAGTTATTCAAAAGCTGAATTAAAATACCAAGAATAGTTGTGTTATTCTAGGGCAGATGATGTCAGTTTAACCACAGCCTCCATTTTCTTCTTTGGAAGGAAATAACTTTACCTGGAAATGGGCTGACAGTCTTGCTTCCCTCTCCATACTGGTGTTAGAGACCGCTCTGGGTAACGAACTGCTGGTAAACTTCTTTTTAATAGTGATCCTGTGGGATGCAATAAAGTATTAACAATCAAACGTGAGTAACTTTCAGTAAAAAAGAGAACTGGCTAGGTTCAACTTGGAAACCCGCAAACCTGAAGACAGACATTACTGACCTGCAATACCCTTAAGGTTTCCTTCTCAAGTACTGCATTCCTAGTGAAGGTATGTAGGTATTGATACTGAGGGAGCCAACAAGAAAATTTAACATCTAAGGATCATCATTAGGTATAGGGAAACAGAGCTGACAATGCCTATAGCATCCTTTTAACTCCAGTGGTGAAATATAAATGCTAGTGACCATCATCTGGCCCATGAGAGAAATACTCCACAGCTGCACTCCCTGCTGTAGATGAACTAGGTACCTTTCATAAAGATGAATTTTCATTATAGTTGATATTTGTTCCTAACACTAAAAAAATTCTTTTCTCCTCTGCCATTGCAGGAAGTGGTTTTGGATGAAAGACTCCAAGGAGGACAATTACTGGAGGAACCAAAACTTTTGCATTTCAAAGGGAATGCCTTCAGTCTTCAGATATCTGTCCTTGATATCCCGCCTTTCCTTTGGAGAATCAAACCATTTACTGCATGTCAGGTACTTGCCAATTTATTTTACATTTTTATTCAGAGGCAGTAAAAATTTTCACTGGTATAGACATAACACAAAAAAGATAATTGTCCCCTTTATTTTTGAAAGGTGTGGTTTTAATCTCAAGGATGCTACAAAAATGCACTGCATTATGATTTTGACAAATACAGAATGAAACATTTCATATGGAGCAGAATGCTTTAGATTTTTTTTATCTTGAAGAAAGCAAGCTTGTACTTTTCCTTATTTCAATTACCTCCAATGGAAGGCCTATATTCTTGTTAAAATTTATCATTACCAAAGATATTTTTGATATCTTTGTCACTCCAATTTTGATATAACTACAAATATATGGCTGAAAAGGAGAGGATATATGTCAGCACTTAAATGTCATGAGTTCAAATTAAGGCACGCATATTCTTAGAAATGATTAACAGCAAATTATTTTTCCTGTAAGACATTAATTAGAGAGGCTGTTGAAGACAGGAAAGTATAAATCAAACCAAGGAATTTCTAAATGTATTGGCTACTGGAAATTATAAGCAATGTGCTAGCACACAGAGTGAGCTGGTCTTTTAAAATACAGAACTTAAATCAGACTACGTAATCTCCCTTTTCCCAGAAGCATATAGAAAGACAGTTGTCTGTCGTAGAGTATTTTGGCCAAAAAAAATTGTTTTTAATGTATTGCTATATTCTCCAAAGTATGAGTATAATGGGCTCTGAAGTTTATGAAGTAATCTGTAGCTAGATAAATCTTATATCTATAAGAACATGAGGATAATTTATGCTGCAATTTAAGAAATGAAAGAAAAAACATTCTCAGTTTCATGTGAAGAATTTTAAGTGTTCTGTTTATCCTATTCACTTATTTACAGTTTAAAAGACAAACCAATCAGTATTAAGATGCCCCACTAGTGGATCAAATACCTATAAAAAAATTAAAATTCATGGGAGTTTTCTATTAATACAACAAATTATGTTTTGCCTCAACTTATAATATAAAAACAACTCCATACGTTATCATCTGTTGATTTGTTGCCCAATCCTGGAGAATAAAGCTGTATGATACACTAAAATTCAACCTCAAAGCACCACTAGAAAGAACTCTGTTTTCTGAAAACTGCTTTCTGATAACTGTTAAGTAGATTTGAACTAAATATATGTAGCATTATCTGTGCTGACCTTGTCTGACTGCTTTTGAAGGCAGGCAGAAGACCCTCCACAGGCCCATTATGCAGAACGCGTATTAGTTAGTATTACTGAAGTTGCAGTGTTGTTCTTGTTTGTTAAGACTACTGCAGAAAGGTGTTGCAACTACACACAGAGGGGTAGATGCTAAGAACCTAAATAACACTGTATGATAAACTAGAAAAACAGCTTGCAGAAAACAATACTTACTCTGCTGTCTGCAAACAACTTTGCTGATAACCTAAGCAAGAGTTTTTGCTACTCTAGCTTCCGTGTTTCTTTGTAGTTAAGAACTGGGGGAGGATTATTTCTGCCTGATTATTTCTGGAAAGTTATTATTTCTTTGGGGCATTATCTCCTTTGCTGGTTGTGAGTCCCTGATGCTAGGAAAGTTCTGAGGGTGACTCAGAGGCCTCAGAATATTTTGTGTGCTTTCAGCACTTTTCCTAAGGCTATGTAGAGCTTCTATGAATAAATGCGTTGTTTATGGTATATTTAACTCAGGTATTTTTGTTCTCTGTTGGCAAGTAATAGAGAGTTTCCAGTCAAAATTAAACTACAGGGTGCTGTTAAAACAACTCATGATAGCCAGTGCAAATTTCTCTGTGTTAATCTTTACATGTTGCAATGACCTCACTTTGCTGAATTTAATGCAAGTGGCACGGTCCAAAGTAGCTATTAAATTTATTGCTGCAAGATAAAAACAAAAACTAGAAAGTCAGATGAGGGATCCATAATCCATGGAAGAACGCTTGAGTGCCGTGTTTGCTTTAAGGAAGGCCCAGAACCGCAGACCTGCTGAAGATTTTGATCACAGCAGGCACATTACCCATTCTCTCAGCAGGCACTCAGGGTTAAAAAGAAGCACGTGCAAAACCTCTGCTGACAGAATGGTCTGACACAATGCTGATACTGAAGCCAAACAAATATTTGCATTTTGTAATTGCGTATAGTTTGAATGACTTGGACAGCTGAGAAAGATAGTAATTGTTTCTAACAGAAACTGCAGAACAACTTGCACTGGCTTTGTATTTCCCTCTCAGTGAAATGTTTTGTGAAACGTCCCAGGTCTGTTGACAGCTCCAATTTGGTTCCAGACTGTTTATATATAAAAGAACCCATTTCTTTATGTGGGGTTTCTTCCAGTGTTTACGCATTTTCTCTCCTACATACCAACACTTTAAGAACAAGCTGGCTTTAACAGTTTTTATTGTCTAGATCAACTGAAAAGAGCCTATTCAATTATTGTCTGTTTGGTCCATCAGATGAAACCATTATCAGACACTATGACGTCAGGAAAGATTTATATTAATGATTTCTCAGACTAGCAAAAATCCTGTTTCAAGGCTTGAACAGACGAATAAATCATCACATAAAAGTGCGGCATCAAAGCAGTTAATAGGAGGTGGCAGTCAGAATTTCTCTAGACTATGCTAAGTGCATTTGTTTGTCCTGGCCATCCTGCAGGAGCAGATGCTGAGTGCTTGGCTTCCTTCCCACCATGTTCACAAGTAAGTAGGGGGAACCCTTAAAAACTGCTGGGGTGTTAGAGCAGGAAGAGGCTGTGGCAAGCATGTTACAAGCCAGACAGGCACCTTCGGGGGTTAAAAGCAGCTGTTTTCCTACAGTCTCATGCCTCTTGGAGGATCCAGTGTCTGTCTGTAGCTATGAGATGATTTACATTCTTTCTGTCTGCTAGGAACTTAATTAAAAAGGGAGAATCAAACCGAAAGCATTTCTGAAATACTTTGAACACTCATCGTTCCACCACGCTTTGCCCTCCTGTATTATGTTTCATATAATTCTTTTCAGCTGAGTGATTCTTCGACCCTGAATGAAAACAGAGGTGATTACTCTGGAAAAATCTAATTACAGTCGCTCCACTTCTAGTATTTTTGTAATGGTTCCTTTATCACTGTTGGTATCTTGCTACTGCCACCAACTTAGGATCTAAACACAGAGCTTATCATTATCACTTAGTGCATCATTACAGATAGCCAGAGACACTCTTAAGAAGATGCAGTAAACTGCATTTCAACTATAAGTACAACAATATTCTCCTTATTTTAGTCTTGACTGCATTTTAAACTATAAGGTGAGGCTGATCTTTGAAGGTTTGAAAGCTGTACATTCTCAGATTGCCACTGCATAGCTGATTTTGTCAGGGACATACCAAAATCGTGCATCACAAAAAAAAAAAAAAAAAAAAAACCACCCCACACCCCAAAAAAAGAAAGAAAAATAAAAAAGAAAATGACAGAAATTGCTTACAGGAAGGCAAGAATGAAGAAGCGCACGTTCTCTAAGAGAGAAACTCTCTGTGTTTTGATACAGAAACTGATCATAAGAGTTAAATGCATGGTTTACTTGACTTAAACAGCTAATTATGACAAGTGATTAGCTGGTAGGTCACTCAGTTATAACTATCAGTATTAAATACTCAAAGCATTATAGCTGTCTATATACAGCAAATTATATATAATTGCTGGTGTCATATATTAACACTTTATAAGGATCTATAAAATGCAGATTAGAATACATGCCCAGATTTAACTTGAATAAGATTATTGTATTTTCATTGAAGGAGCAGCTTTGCTTGCCATTCAAATCAATTCTAAAATTTAAAGACAGTGTGGGGAAAAAGGGACAGAGTAATCTGAACATTTATAACCCTCCCATAGAAAAACTAATGTAAAAAAGCTTTACTTTAAAATAGTTTTCTCATGTTGGGATAATTGCTCATTGGAGCTGTTTAATGCTGTCCTGTAATCAGACAGATGAATGCTCAGATATAGTAGAATGAAATATTAATACCAGCCTTTTTTCCCCTTTTGCTTTTTTCTTTAGGTTGCCAATTGTACAATATTTGTCAGTATTTTGAAATTAACAGAGAACATCTTCAGTTTAATTGCTTTTACTATTTACATGCCCTCATGGTTATGATGTACAACATCATAATGGAATTATATCTGATGTTACTTTGAAAATAAAATAAATAATGAGTTCTGAAAGCACAAACAGAAGAGACCAGTAACAGAACTTCGGTACTTAGAAAATAATCCTAAAACAGAAGTTAGCTGCCCCCTATGTACTTCTCCTATTTCCATACATAGGAACTCAAAGCAAGCAGAGATGCCAGAAATCTCTGTTGATTAAGTAATTGCTGCAGTTGTCTATATAGCATTTGATGAGGGCATCTGTCCCATGAACCGTCCCTGACTGGAGTAGAGGGGTCACTGAAAGTAGTCACAGAGTATAACAGGGTGAAACTGAAGTGAAACTGAGCCTGATCAATGATGTGTAGTGAGTGCACGCGACTGTGCCCAGACAGATGGACTTTTTAAGTTTGGATGGAACATATCACTTGAAAATACACTGTCATGCTCTGTGCTGCATTTACTTACAGGGGAAGTACAGTTCTTGATGGGAAATTTTTTGATTCTATAATACAAGGTGATGGCAAGGAGACAAATTAGAACAAGAGTTCTGACCCCTGCCTAGGAGGAGTAAGTGAAGTCCATCTTAGATGAGACTCCCTCGTCATTTGTGTCACTGAATGAAATGTAAGCTTTCAGTAATTTTAACACCCTAGTATAATTGACTGAATCGTCATTCATTAGTTTTGTGCTACTTTGAGTTTGTAGGGATATTAAAAAAAAAAAAAATTGCAGACAAAAATCATGGATTTTTTTTTTTTTCCCATTCCACAATTGTCCCTCCTTCTCTGTTTCTCACTCCTGCTTCCCCATTCTTGTTGGCTACATTTCTCTCACAGGAAGTCCCATTCTCCCGTGTGTGGTGCAGTAACCAGAAGCCACTGCACTGTGCCTTTTCACTGGAGCGCTACACTCCTGCAACTACACAGCTATCCTGCAAGATCTGCGTCCGACAAGTCAAGGGTCACGAGCAAATCCTACAGATCCAGACATCCATTCTAGAGGTAGTGTTCTCCCGTTTTTGTTTTGTCAAGTTGTTGAGTAGTATGAGACACGATCCCTCCCCATTTTTGCCCTTTCTACCTCAGTGTAGTTTCTCATGCCCTGTTCAAAACTGTAACAAGTATGCAAAGCATTAGATTCCATTTCCAGCAGAAATCAAAGGATGTATTTACAGAGATTCTACAACACTAAAAATAATTTATATTTGAGTGGGTAGAAATAGTTTTCTTGCAGAAAGATTTTGAATATCTTGCAGAGCACTGAGAGTTGAAAAATGGATGGATTGCCTGTATGCCATTAGGCCACTAGAGCATTTTTGTACACAAAGAATGTCTTTCATGGACCATAGCTTTGCTCACACATGAAAGACAGCAATGGTGTACTCGAGCAAGCTGGTAATGTGTCCTACAACAATGAGAACTTCAGCTACCTTTTTTAGATTATAGAGCGTCTTCATTGGTTAATGTTTAAAAAGTATCCAGGTACTTCTGGATTAAAGATTTATGTCCATGTGCTAAATGCACTATACAGAGAATGTGGCAACTAAATAAGAAAACCACAAACGCCATTCAGTATAAAAACATTCTCAGAATATGGCCAACCATTTACCATTTTCCAGTTCTTTGCAGTAATTTCATAACAAACGTCTGTCCTTCTCTAAATATCTCACTACAATGTTGCTGTGACTTTTTTTTTTTTTGATGAATCTATCTATCTGTTCACAAGTCCCCAGAGCATGTAACAATTCTGTCCTCAAATGGATTTGCTAATATGGAAGGCTTTCTCATGCCTATCTCAAAAAGTGAAGGAAGACTGGGGATAATTTGCCTGTAAAATAAGTATGTAAATAACAACTGAATACTTGAATTGTTCATTGCTCTAGCATTCCCTGAACTAACCAGGTAGCAGTAGCTTATCTCACATGTGCAGAGTACGAAAACCTACTCTTGTTCTGCACATTTAATTTAAACAGTTGGACAATGTGATATATCTACAGCACCACTATTACTTTGCATGGATGACTTTTGGGATGTGTCATAAATGTTATATGAAGAGACTATAGCATCATTGTTATTTAATATTTATGTTGCATTGCTCTGAAACGAATAATGCATGGAACTATGACTCCATTACATAAGACTGGTATAATTTCATAGGAAAAGAGTGGGCTGGATCTACAAAAGGACCTGGATTCCATAGAGATTTTTAATGTGGAAGAACTGAGGTACTTACAGAATTTAGATGCTTTAAAAAAAAAAATCACAAATGGGAGATTTGTGTCTGCATTTTAGGCTTAAGGAATTGAAGATTTAGGCAGCCATATCCTTTTATGGCATTCACCTACCGATCACTGCTCTCTTGGACTTCATCTGTAACCCAAAAATAAACAAAAATAGGAAACTTGTGATAGGAAAATGACACTATTTTAAATGTTTTTAGACATAGGTAGTTGTGATGTTCTAGAAGTTCCTTCACAGATCAGAAAAAACCCTCCTAGTTATTTTCTGTTGTCACTGCTACAAACTGTAGATGGAATCTTAGACTCAGGTTTGATGCTTTCTTCCTCCAAAAGCAGACTTGATGCACCAACAGGTATGTGTAGGCAGGCTCACTGCAGGTAGATCCCTGCATAACAAGGCAGCAGAAAGAATACAGAAAAGAACTGTCTGCAGTCACAGTTACTCTCGTTTTGAAGAGGCTGTGCAAAAATTTTGTCTCAGTTCCCCATTTCTAAACAGGACTATATGGTAGGACTCTTGATGTTACTCTGTTACTGTGCTGCAGAGAGCCACCTGCAGACCTGAAGGCAGGCACAAAGCCTGATGCCATACTAACTGTTTTGTTTTTATATTCTGTGTAGAATGAAAGAGAAACCATCACTTTCTTTGCACACGATGACAGCAACTTCCCTGCACAGATGGGTGCAAAAGCATTCAAAATCCCCTACTCTATCAGACAAAGAATCTGCGCAACATTTGACACACCCAACGCCAAAGGCAAAGACTGGCAGATGTTAGCACAAAAAAACAGCATCAGCAGGTAATGGAAGGCAATTTTGAAAGGTGAACATTATCATATGCAATAAGAACAATTTCCTGCTATTATGTTATGGGATTTTTTGTTTTTTTGTTTGCTGGTATTAAAGATATGTAAATAGTAATCACCGTTCTTACTCTCAAGGATAAATTGTAGTCCACACATCCTTTCATATATGACTAACTACAGAAAAAAGGAACTGCTTTCCTCTCTGAGTAAACCCCATGTGTCCCATCCCACCTGATGTTAGCTTTTAAGCTCAGTTTGTACACCCACAAGAGCGGACTCTTGGTAAAGTACAAAACTGTAAAAAGATTTTTGGCACATCTTGGCTTCTATCTGCTATGTTCTATTCCAAGCTGAATTAAACATTTTGTAGATTTTTTTTTTTTAAGGGAAAAGCATATTTCAAAGAAAGTTAAGCTCTACTGTTAAGAGTAATAATATTATGATTATTAAAACTGAAAGGCACTGTAAAAACTAATTTACAGCTTATGTTGCTTTTTACACTTGGCTAAATTAAATTGGTGAAGGCAGCTGACTCACAGAAATATTTTCTGATTGTCAAAGGCTCCATAGGTATGCTCCCAAGAGGGTAGAGGAATACTTAAATGAAGCAAAACAACTTTTCATTGACTAGTTTCTTTTCATAGGAATCTCAATAAATCACATCTGTACCGAAGAAGAGAGTCACTTACAGTCTGGCGGCAGTGAGAGACTCAGAAAATTCTGCTTTAGTTACCACTGTTAACTACCTATTGTCATGCTCTTCAATCCAGAGGAAATTTTTGCTTTCTCAGAAAACTGAAGGACAATGTACTTACGGAGATTACAATGGCTTGTGTAAGACCAAGTTTGTGATAGTCCTTTTGATTCTGTATTGGAAACACCTGGACTGTGCAGCATGCATTTTTATAAAATCAAATTCATAGGTAGAAAAAAAGTGCTTGAGCAGTTTGAACAGCCCAAAATGTAGTTATAAAACCAGATGCTAGAGCATAAATCATGACTTCACGGATTTCCATGTAGCTGTAATCTATTAGTCTCATCATAATATATCCCCCATCTACTTAAAAAAAAAAATAGACCACTGCCATACTTGTAGTTCCGTTGACATCAAGGTATTACTTGATAGGAGTAACAGCTTGGCTTTAGTTCCCTCAGTTTAGACAGTGATCTGTTCTTTCAATGCACTAAAACTAACGGTAGCTTTGTTGCAAGAGACGTTTACAAAGATGGAATCGTACTGTACATACACACAGGCACAAACTGTTCACTAGGTTAACTTTCTACCACCAGTGGAGACAAACATACCGAGAAAAGGTAATTAGTGAAACCTGAGACAAAAATGGCATCTGCCTATTCTTTACTGATGAGTAACAGTCCAGAAATGGTCAGTAGCAAATATTTAATTAGCTTGAAGTTGGTTTAAAAAAGAAGTACTAGCATGCAACTCCAAATTTCCTTTAATGTGCTACAGGTTTATCTGTTTTTTCCCCTATTTATAGATATGTATCTATATGTAATACAAATGCTATAAATAACATTCTTGTGCTCGTGAGCATAAAGGTAATATATTTGTTTGGATGATTATATCCAAAGCCAGTCAATAGAAGGAGTTTTAGAGTAATGTGTTTAAGATAAACACTTTGTTTAATGAAATTCTTTGCCAGTATCACTCCTGCAAAGTTCTAGAAACTACATCTTAATAAAATCTAAATTCACAGATGAAAAGATACGGTATAACTTCATATAACTACAAGCATCAACTGAAATTACACAGTTTCTTTCCCTGACAAATTCTTGCTAAACTTCTTTATGACACTCTCCAGAACTGACTTGTTTTCTAAATCATATAGGATGGTAAGCGCTGGCCAGCATTTATGAACCTCAGAATATACAAATCCCGTGTTCATTCTATCTCTGCTAAACTGAGCAAGTAACATTTAAAGAATAAATGCACTAGTGCGTGTCCTTTGGAGGATGCCCTCCACTCATCTAATCAGAGCTTGCTAGAGGTTTCTTGGTTTTGTTTTTGTTGTTTTTTTGTTGGTGGTGGT
>VXAL01018542.1:68577-87309 GCA_013399475.1 Chauna torquata
ATATATATTTGGTAATGCCAAACAGCTGTGTTATATTGTACTGAAAAAGTAATAATGGACAGTTTGGATGTTTTATGTAGAGTTTGCAAAAATTGTATGGCTATAGCCTTTTGAAGATAAATGTACAGACATAAATTACTGCATATCAGTTATTTATGAATAAAGAGTCTTTTACTGACATCTCAGCCTACTGTCTGAGTGGCACATTAATTTCTCTGATAAAACAAGATGTTCTGAGTGCTTTGGAATGCTTCACTGGTTTTACAGTGAGCCTTGTATGGGAGCGTGTGCTGGAAAACTGTGTACTGGGCACCATTTTCTAGAAAAACTGCAAAGTCTACAGGAATGGGACCACAACTGAAGTTTACCCTTTGCTGACAACAGTGAACCAATTCAGGAATATCATCCTGCTTTCATACTAGTCTGAGCTACGACCCAAATGATGCAAATTACATTCCAACTTAAAACTTGTGATTTAAGATATTCCACTAAAGGGCCTTATTTATTTGTCTGCACATATGTACAAGCTCTAATCCAGGACAAGGATGTCTTTGTCCTTGGTACTGCAAAAGCAACATATATTCTTCTGCTTTGTGCAAGATGCTATGAATTCTCTTCCCTTTACCCTGTATATGTAATCTTTTGATTTGTTATACCCTTTGCTGAGATGCACCAGATGATAACTCATTGGCTTGATTAATCCTTCCTATACAGATGAGCAATAACCTTAGATCCCTCTTAAAGGACTGGAAATATCTTGTCAGCAAAGAGAGCGCCCAGCCCTGTGGTCAGAAAGCCTCTGATTATTAAGTAACTATTACGTGTACTTTGCAACCTGACAAGGAAGGCGACAAATGAACACAGGTATCATCTGTGTTTACCCTCTTCACACGCACAGACACCTGCTTATCAGCAGGGGCACAAGATCCTTACAGTGATGGCCCTTGGATTGTGCCCGTACGGCCCTGTGGGTTTCAGTTTTGTTTTTAACAGTTTAGCTACTGCCAGCCTTACTTCACTGTCTCAGGAATGCTGACACACACACCCTTAAAATCCTCATCATAGTCATCCTAGCCAGACGGTACGCGTATATAAACAAAGTGGAAAAGGAGAGACAAAACCTGCAGCTTTCTGCTAGGTTTGGTATATAGCTCTTCTTTTCTGGGTGGATTTGATCTACGCTCCAGGTATGGCTGTCACATTAATACATGCAATTAAGCATCATCTACAAATACACTAGCCTGACAAAAAAAGAATCTGGATACGGCAAAACCTTAAGTGAGGTGTTATAAAAGGTGTCATTAACACGTACTTCTTAGTATAGGATGCTAGGACAAGCTGTTATAAATCAAGATATCCTTCAAACATTTCATTACAAGCATTTAAGTTATCACCCATGACATCCTAACACCATATAATGTAATGGCCACCCTTTATAATAAATAGGACTATCATGTTAACTGCCTTTGACATTCATTGTAAAATTACTCATGATTAATTATGTTTGCAGAGAAATAATGTATGTTATTGTGAGAAGCTTGTATTGTGATTTAATGAACAGCCACTTAGAAATTTTACTGCAAGTAGAGGCTGCTGTCAGATTATTTTGAAACACAATACTGGTCTCTATTGAACACAGAAGCAAGGTGGCATTCTCATTATTTGCATGCCACATTCCTTACATGTGTCTAGCTCCCTCGCCCACACCTAATGCCCCACACTCAGGTACTCAAGAGAGGTCACAGCATCCAAAGTCTTTTCCCATTTCAGCTCATAAATGAAAAGGCAGGTTTTCTTCAAGAGAGCTCTTTAAAGTACCCCTTGTTCACAATTAATAAAGTGCCTACAGTGCCTTGAAAGTATGGCTCTTAGGGCACAGCAGAAGCTCTGCTTCTCGTATCTTCATTTTCTAATGAGGTTGAAAATTTAGTTATGCTAGCACCCACGGGGTCAATAGCAGACATGCTCGGTTTGATGGAGCTGAAGATACTCCCATACTCATTGTTAAAAGAAAAAATCCATGAAAAGATGATCCTGGGTTATTTAACAGAGCAATATATGGTGTGTGAGGTACTTTGTACAAAAAGAAATGGGGGAAGGAGGTATAAAAAAAAACAAGGATCAACTGCCATGTGTTCCCAAAGCACTGCCCCTACATTTTACAAAAGAAATTTGAGTGCCAAAAATTAAATCCTGACTTCTTAAATCCTAATCTACCTACTCATTGAGCCAGACTGCCGCCACATCAGAAATGGAGGCAGTACCCAAAAATACAAGGGCATTTTGCATTAATAAATTGAATTTTTATTTTTTTTTTACTCTGTTTATAAAATTGCTATAATAGGATATGGCTCCTGTGTTCTTGGTGACAATTCAGTACTCTTTTTAGGACAAATTAAATTGCTTTCTTTCCTTCATGAAGTTTGATTATTTGGAAACCAGATCACTTTGTAAAAAGCTCCATCTCCCTTCCTGTTACCCTCTTTTGGTACTAGCCTGATGACTATGTATTAAAGGTCCACCTCTTTCTAGCCAAATTGGCATAAGTAGTACACTTCAATAAAAAATTCTTTCATGAAATTCCTCATCATGTCTTCTGACGCCAATGTAAACACCCTAACTGGAATGTGGTTTTCACCACTTCTACTTCACATTGCCTCCAAGTATACAGAGCCCTATCCCACAACTTGTCCATACAGTCATGAAGCATGACCACTGGAGAATTCAGAAGAAGGTGTGGTGAAGCTAAAACAACTGCCCCTTTCATTATGCCTTAAAAACAAACAGGCAAACTACACTACAACTTATTTACCTATTACCCTTTATTTATAGCACTGCAAAGCATGTCTAAAACATAGCCATTACCAAAGTGACTGGGAGACTACTGGTATTCCAGCACAGGTTCTGTTCCTAACTGCACAGTGACTGGACAAGCTTCCCTCTGCTCACTTTCTCCTCCTCTGTTTTATCCATCTTGTCTGTAGCTGCCTCAGGGCAAAAGCTACAGTACAAAGCCCAAGGGAGCACTGAATCTGGAAGAGTCCTTAATCATCTTTAAAAAAAATACATATACACTTTTTCACGTTTCTGGAAATGACTCCTTAGGACACTGTGCAAACTCAAATACTCCCCTGCCCCTCCCAGACAAAGTCTGAGATTAGCAAAGAACCTCAATGTCACTAGGTAAATCTGTTATCATATTGAAACCAATTCATTTTCTTTTGAACAGTCAGCCAGCTGACGCAGTATTAGAATCACTATCTTCCCCTTACCAGACTCAGGAGGTAATCTTTACTGATGCAATTAAAATTATAATTAGTCTCATTCCCCCTCATCTTGTACATACGTAGGGATTTTTGTAGGACTAAGGCTTATTAAAATGTCTGCTGTTCATAGATACCTGTTTGGAACACACGTAGAATGTCAGCTCACAAGCTCAAGTATAAAAAGCACTGATGGGTCTCTGAAGCTAGTGAAAACAAGGTGACATTGCTGGATGATAAAACCTAAAACTGAAAGATGCTAGAGATCGAAACTGCAATGCAAACAACTAACAACTGAGGGGCCCATCTATTCTGATTAGTAAATCCATTTCGGCTTCCAAAATCAGAAAATCTGACTTGATTGAGTTTTACAATGCACCGCAGAGAGATGTGCTTTGAGGACATTTGGTCAAAAACGTGTAGCTCTCAAGCTCAGATGGGGAAAGCAAAGAGAACAAAAGGAATTTGCACCCAATATAGATACAGTTTCCTTGTTCTAAAACTACTTCACAAAAGAGATTTAGACAGAACATCCACCTAAAGAAGATCACAGAACCTAAGAACTACTTCTCCAAGCCCACAAAGTAGGCTGTCGCAGACCATTAAGGACAACTGCTTAACCCTGCTTTCCTTCTTCGCTGTTTTCAGTCATTTACTAAGAAAATAAAAATAAAAATAAAAAATAAATTAAAAAAAAAGTAAAAAATTAAAAAATAAAATAAAATAAATAAAAGCTACTCCCTTCTGCAGAGAGTGCCAGTCACAGAGAGGGGGAGGCAATGCTGTTTTACCAGCCAAGTGCTGACGTTTCTGCTACTGACAGAATTGAGGAAGATGTTAAGGGAAAAGGAGCCATTCTGAAAACGCAAAAGACTAAGGTAATATTTTCAACACAAGGGAAGGACCCAAACTCACCTATTGTCAAGCATATCAGGAATTACTAGGTAAAATGTATTCAATTTCAAACAATTCTGAAAGATTGCATTTAACAAAGTATCACTTCAAAAGGCCTTTTTTTGTACTTCAAACCTAAATATACCAGTAACGGCTGAATAACTGTCACCACTTAAATGAGACCTCGAAAGTCAAAGAAAGTAATTGTTCAGTCCCAAAAATTCACCTGCAGCTGAATTATTGTAGCAGTAGGAAGTTTAATGTCGTTGCAAAAAATACATTTCCTATAACTTTTAATATCCTCCTACAGAGTAAAGGCTGTTTGAGAAAAAAATGTCTAGTAAAATAAGCATATGGTCATTTAACAAATGGGAGCTCATCTGAAGAGCGGTAGTGTGCTTCAGCTCAACATACACTGCATACAGTTGTCTCGTTTTCAGACCTGTTCTATCTGCACAGAATTTAGAAGGAATAATCACAGAATCTGCAAGGAATAATGAAGCGATGAGCTGCTTTCACAGCTGCAGTCACGGCTGGTCACTTGAACAGGTCACAGACTCACTCAGTGACATCAGATCTCCCCAAGACCCTGTCATACAGACCAGAAGATTTTGGTACAGTATGTTCCCGACAGCTGTTAATGAAGCTGCTACAGAACACGTGGTAGGAGGGGTGGCTTTGGCTGGTGGATAGAGAAAAGATAAGGAGAGAAATGGATTCTCTCCCCGCATGTGTTTTTGTTTTGTTTTAAAGCCATTTGGTTGCTTACTCAAATCCTCAAACCCTTCTGTTGCGACAGGAGGCAGCAATGGAGAGAACTACTGCTGGTGACAAACACCACAGACTAATTTAAACTAAACTGAATAAATCCCAATCTGTCCTCTGTTAAGCAGGTTTGTGCTTTTTTGTGGTATTTTTCCTCTTCTACTTGTGAGATCTTCGTTTCATTTTATGTATTGAGTATTCCCCCCAATATTTACCTCAGCTTCAAGGCTATCTTCCCTTGTTTTGTTTTTGTTTGTTCTTTTCTCCTGTCACCTTTATTTAATAAATAACAGCAGTCACTATCAGATTCAAACCCCAAGTAGTGGTCAGTGCCTCAGGTCCTACAGAAAGCTTTGTTAGTGGAAAAAGAGAAACCTAACCCAGCCCAATTACTGATGTGTTGCTATATTTTGCAGAGATTACCAGTGTTTGACACCCAGCAATTTGATGTCCTAGCATTTCCCATGGTTGAAGCATCTGTAATGCTATGTTTCTTTCCTCAACAGGAGGAAAAGAAAATGTTACTATAGACTTTTACCCATTTTAATTAAAACTTTCAGGAATTTAATGCACTTGGAAGCGCTGCTGTCCCAGAAATCCAGGAGAGCTGTCCGCCAGAGGACTGTGGAGTCCCGTCACTTTGCTTTGCCTCAACAGAAAAGATCTGCTGGCTAGGAATTGTTACAACTGGCTTCACGCGATGTGGCTAGGACATCATCATTGAAACCGTCTGCCCTGAAGTAACTGTGTTCATTTTGGGTTTCATTTGTTTTTGTTTTTTTTCCGCAGTGTGGGAGAATCTCTCACAAGTGTTAGAAAATCTGACCAGCTTTATAAAAGATGCAGCCCCACCACTGTCACATCAGCAAGTCCTACTCCGAAACCAACAGCCATGCCGAAATTACTCAGTGTATCGGTTAGCGTTTGATCAAGATATTCTGTCCTCTCAAAGGAAGAAGTACTACATGGTGAAGCACAAACCCACTGCTGCAATGTTGTTTGACCCCAGTCCTTGGTTTCAAAATATGCAACCGGTAATATAAAGAAAACAGCACTTCTTCCCTACATTGCCCCCAGTCCTTCAAAGCGCACAGTGCGGTACCCGACAGACCAAAGAGGAGGGCCCTGGAGGGCTGATCAGACCGCACAGCCTGCTGCTTTCGTGGAGAATTTCTGAAAGACGGCTTTACTGAATACAATACTTCACTGGTGGCTGCAAAGTGCCAAACTGCATAATGTTTAATTCCCTGGTGGAATGGTATTATCCTGCTAGCCCAGAAAAACAGAATGACCTTGCTTAAGGTAGTAAGACCTACCGGAAAAGAGAGAATAAGGGAAGAACAATGCTAACACATTGAACTGGAACTCAGGACAGCTTGGGATAATCTTGTGCCACATTTTGTGTGTGACATTAGCCATCTGATTTTTGGGGTCACAGATTTCTCTCTCTAAATTGAATACAGCAATACTTCCATCTCCTCTACCCTCCAAAAAAAAAAAAAAGAACACTTGGTATTTTAATTCTTCAAAGAACAGACCATCTTTCTCATACAGTAGCTAGTATGTTGAGGGTTAGATCTGTAACTGTTATATAATCAATTATTAGGTTTCTGCTTACTGCTCTAAACCCCAAGTTTAATTGAGTTTTACATTTAAAACCACCTTCATGATCCAATCTATACTACACACCTTTACTATCACTGGTATGCCAGGCACACTGTAAAAGCTATGCCCTATTTTTCTTCAAGAGGGCTAAGAAGGCTGAAAAGAACAATACAGCTAAAAGCCTGTTACCATTGTGTTTATAAGATAGGACCACATGACAACTGCCTCAACCGTGCTGCACGGAGTTATATGTTATCATCAGCAAAACATTATCAGCATGGCTTTTTGACATATGAATAAAACATTAGCTGTTCAGAAACGCCTCCTGATGAATTCAGTGTTCAGAGTAAGTTTCAAAGTAGGTCCTTTAAAAAGTTCAGTTCCTTATATCGGAAATATTGAAGTGTTTTGTTTTAAATCATTTAGCAGTGAAGCAAACTTCCCTGTGAATGAGGGCTCTTGGTTCTTAATCACACCTGCTACAAGGACAACTTTTCTACAGAATTAATGAGAAGGGTGGCTGAAGAATAACTACAGAAATGAATGCAACAGCTAAGAAATTCTCATGATAGAAAAAAAGTAACACTGGCTTTCTGGGAGTATATAAAAATAAAACATTGTCTTTTTCTAAAGTCTTCTAGTCTCATTGTATCACTCTTAAGTTTTGTTCTGCCTGCAGACACAACATTTCTGTACTAGGTTGATTGTAGAGGCAGAAACATCACACTAATAAGGAGTGAGACTGTGCACTGGGTATACATATGTGCATGTACACACACACAGCCCTTAGTCTTGCCTTGGTAAGCAGATACGCGTTGTGCCAAAGATCCCTGGAATATGCAGGATGACAGTATTTTCATCCCTCTTTAGTGGGATAACCAGCTCATTAAATCTTAACATGAAGGTTATTTTATTATGAAGTGACAGATCTGAAGATTTACTTCCCCATTCTTCACCTGCCTTCTCCCTTCTGCTTATTCCTTTGTATTTCTTAATGGCCTTTCTCTTGTTATATAATCCTGTCAGGAGTGTAAAAATATCTCTCAGGACTGCTCATTTGGCCTAAATCACTCAGCCTGTGCTGGTGACAGGAGAAAGTGTACACGCCATGGTTGATGCAGAGAAGGAGTTCTGTCCTATACTCCAGTAATTGTCACTGCATGATAAGAAAGTGTAAGATTTAATAAGGTCATAAAACAGAATGGCAAGAGCTGGTGTGATAGGTATTTTTTTCATTAACATTCAGAAAATCTGGATTCAATGGGACAATAAATTAGAGCAGTTGAACAGATATGACCTATTTGATTATTCAATGCTTTCCAGCAGCCCAGTGAAAGCAGCAGGACTGGAAGCACCTCTACCATCACAACAGCAAAAGTAAGTATCTTCAGTAGTGTTAAAAGCATCACTCCCTATGCCACCAAGCTGCCTCTGGTGATTTCAAGAACTACAATCATACTCTACAGTAGTAAGAAATCTAAGTCTTTGCAACTAGTTTAGAGTTTAAAGTGTAAAAATTAATGCCTTATGCAGAGGACCAAACCTGGGATTACGACAACATTCTATTTCTATGGATATATGCATTCCTACATTCAAATAGGCCAACAGTTCTGCAAGAACTGGTACTAAGCTACTTCAAAGTAATACACATGAAGCACTGTAATAAACTACTAGAGGCTAACTTATCTCTAAATTCTTACTAATCAGAAGGTGACTTACAAAAGCCTCATGCAAGAACGTCTAGACAGCTCCCAAAATGTAACACAAAAGTACTTTTTCATTGAAAAACACCTTCCAGGTAATCTTATGCTTCAGAAGAGTTCACTGACTTGCAGGACTGGACCTAACGCCTATACACAGAGGGAGTGCTCTCCAACAGGTATCTTGACTACTTTTCCAAAAAGAAATTGGCCATCAGCTATAAGCAATACTAAAAAGCAGGAACAAAAGATGTGGGAGAAAATACACAAGAGTCGGTGTCTGGTATAGTCCTCAAAAGAATTTCACATGATCCCAGCAGCACACTGTTTCCCCAATACCAGGCAGCATTTGATCCTACATTGTAGCGATGTACTGCCTAACACCAAAGCAGCAGCAGGCAGGCAAATGAGAAAATACATATCCAAATTATTTACTGTACACTTAAGGAAGAATATAACTGGCGGAGCACTAAGAGGCAATAAACAGCGTGCAGGGGAGGGAGACGGTGACTAAAGCTCACGTCTCAACACCACAAATGTTCTTCTCGTAAAGCAAGAAGCAAAGGAAGCTTACTGAGTGGCAGTCCCCCAGCCTCAACTGTCCACTGACTTTCTGATTTTCTTCCAAGGTTTTGAAGGCTGTGTTGCTTTTCCTTTTAAGTCAAAACCAAAACAGAATAGTAACTTTGTGTGGTGCAGCCCAGACTAAAGCCATTTGGGGATGGCACCGTGAAAGAATGCAGCACAGTTCCCGCTGTAGCTGTTGTGCATGGGCCCTGCAGAAAGGAGGAAAAGTGACTGCACAGACAGTAGCTCAGCTGTGGTCCCCTACCAACTCAAACAGTGAGCTAAGAAAAAAAAACAGGGTTAATAGCAAAGCCTCTAAACCACACTAAACCACACTGTCTGATTTAGGAATTACTGATCGCTTGTTCTGGGTTCGTTACTGGCTGAATGAGAGACCTTCAGCTTGTGGTTAATAACTCAGCTACCTCACTGGTGCAATCCAATGATTAATAAGAGGCTGCAAAGGCTGTAAAAGTGCTAAGTATAATTACAGCGTCAGTGAGCACTGCAGCGGGATTTGAAGGGTAGCGTACATTCTCAAATCTACAGTACTAGGAAAAGTCACAGTTTCCTTGCACTGTTTGTCCTTATGTTTTATACATAATTCTATAATATTTCCTTAATGCTGATAGAGACATCCTAGAAATAGAGGCCCGCTAGGAAACACGGCATTTTCACTCTCACAATCATACCATTACTTCCCTCCTCCTGTTATCGCTATTTCCTTGACCAGTCAGGCATTATCTTTCCTGACCAGCTCTGCTTTCATTTTACCTTTTCCCCTAAAGAAAACTTTCAAGAACTGCAAATGCCCAGCCTTTTCTATTTACTCTTTGATGAATCCAGAGTGGTCACACTCCATTAGAACAAAGTAAGAACACAAAACATTTTACATGTTTCCCCCGGCATTCCCTTCCCCACACAAGCTGCTTTAACTCCCTTTACTTTATCCTACCATGTTGTTGAAATTACATTTGCAGCTCATGAAGCAACTCACAATTAGGAAGGTACAAACATACCCTGAAACCACCCTCACTTCCCCGCCCATATGCCAGTACAGCATTCACTGACGCTCCATGAGGTACGTATTACATCCCTTGCAAAAGCACAGCATCCAGGTCTTCCCCACTCAGATGCATATCACTGAAAAATATATGAACAATTACTATCACACTTGTGATTTGTTGGGAAGCACACAGCTTTTGAAAAAAAATCTGACTTTTCAAAGGTGCTAATTAGAAGCTGAGGTTTTTTGAGAAATGTCACCCCATTTGTGGGTGATGAGCACTTCTGAAAGCAGGATCCTCAATTTCTTTATCCCCATTCCATATATATACACATTCAGGGAACCGGAACTGAGTAGGAAGCAAGCAGCAGAGATCCGAGTTTTATGAAAACACTGATAATATTAAAATTCAAAGGAAGAAAAATACATTAAGCTCAGGCTTGATTTACAAACTTTTCTAGGAAGCAACAGTTGTTTAAAGAATGAGTTATGATCAAACTAATTTATGGGGCTGTAAGAGAGTCATGAAACCTCTGTACCTAATATTTATGGAGAAAGAGAACTTAACAGTTTTGCTGCATATAAATTCAATTAAAATTTGCCTTAGAAAAAGGTGCTGTGTTTTTTTCCTTGCATTCTCTCCTTCACTAATTACTTTTCCTGTTAAAAACTCTCTGCCACGTAATACACTTGTAGAAAGATCTTTGCAAACATCAGCCTCATTAAAACTCTGCAATACGGTTTACAGAGATTACAGATGTGTACCAAAAATGGATGACGGTCTTTAAAAAGTGCTTTTTTTCCTGATACTCCTTGAAGAATAAGTAACATGCAGAACAGACTGTCATTTTTCCGAACAGGTGAGTGAACCATTATAAAATATCCTAGACAACTGTGCACCATTTTTGTCTATGCTTATTTTAATCCTACAGTACATGGTGCTATTATGCATGCAAAAAGGTAATGAGGCAGGCAAAGGTTATTAGTAGGGACACTTCTGGAATGATGAGGGGCTGCCAATGCAGAAGACTAACCTCAGGCTATCTGAAATTGAAATTTTTGGTTAAATTAATAACTCAACATGAGACCAGACGGTAATACTGTCTGTCCCCTGCAGGGTTGAAAATGTCTTTCGACATTAATAAAAAAAAGGGGGAGGGGGTGTTACCTGTGAAGACATACAGAGAGGCAATCTAGCTGTGTTGGTGCCACAGAAATGGAGGAGGTGGGAAACAAATGGAAAGACAGGGCCCTTCCTTAACTGCTTGACAAGCCAAGTGAATGCTCCTGCTGCCAATGGATAAGTTGCAAGAGGAAGCTAGTAACTCCTCCCGTTCTTCCCAATATTTTCAGGATCTTTCACCACTAACAAAAGAAATTGCCTCATTATCCTTGTTATTATTCATAACAGCACCAGAAATTTTCTGAGGTATTTTACAGAGCAGATTAAAAAAAAGCCCTGCTCCCAGAGCTGAAGAGTTTACAGTCTAATTTACACAGGCAGCTCTAGGTCAGACACAAATAGTGTCTCCAAAGATGGGTGAGGAAAGACAAAGATTTGAGTAATAGCATCACACAGTTAATTTGCTGTTTCTACATGCAAAGCTAGGTGCAATGTTTGGTGATATCCAGACACCCAAGAAGAAGACAGACCTCTCTTCTTTGAAACAGATGGAGAAGGAAAGGCAAGTAGAAGGGAAGAGAAGCGGAGAGGAGCAATATATTAAAAAACAACATGAAGAAATAATACTGCATTATGAATCTGGCAGCAATTCTGTATTGGCCAACATTTGCAAAATCCGTAGGTTTACCCAGCAACCTTTGTCCTGTGAGAGAGTTGGAATAATACAGTACATAGACATCAAATCAGTAACAGCAAAACTGAAACAGGCTGTTTTGGGTTGCTTTGGTTTTGTTTTTTCAAAAGGAAGGAAAGAAAGGAAAATTAGAAACAAAGGGAAGAATAAAATAACTCATAGTGAATGTTAGGAGTCCGTGATATAGCTAAAGATTCGGTCACTGGAGTAAATGCAAGAAGCCAGGAGAAAACTAAATGGGAAACTACTGCATAAGTGAGAAGAGGAGGCAGTCAGAGGGAGAAGGTATATTGTATCCAATTAATTTTATTTTGGAATAAATCAGTGGGCATATCTACCTTGTCTTGCATTGGTCAGATTGGTCCCAAAGTTCTGTGTGACCACGTCCGCACTAATATGCTCTATTTCTACTAGAACTGTCTATTAGAATTGTCTGGATTATACTAGCAGAAGTCCAGGTTGTGGATATTTGGAGGTAACTTATCAACTTGAGTCTCTGAGTCTTTATCATGGCAAAAGTAGGGGACATGCTCTCATTATAGACAGCAAAGGGCTTGCTGCTTTACAGACACCGATGCTGGGTGTGCATTTCAGCGTTACAAAGTAGCCTGTTGCCTTCTGTAGTACAGTATGTGTGCACAGTCTCTGAAGTCTCACTCATTATTCTATTAGACTTTAATGGTGTTCGTAGGTTGTTTGGGATTAATGAGGCAAAAGTCTTCAATAAAGAAGCAATTTAAGAGTACATTGCTAATTCCACAGAGTTCTGTAAATGAACTTATCCAATACTAGTTGACCTTTTTATTTTGGGGAATGATTTGTGTCTGTATTTTCTCTGAGCAGCACTCTTAAACAGTGGCAATTTGGAAGGGCATTTCTGGCCCAATGACTGAAATCAATCATGTTACCAGTGTCATGAACACACAAGTCAGGAGCAAACACTTCCTTAAAAAATGTACTGGCACGCAGCCCAGCGATGTGAGGATTATGACAGTGTCTATCTGGATAAATAAGGAACACAGTTCCTTCAGAGGGGCAGAATTAAAGGATGAACAACCAACTGATTAATTCCTGAGTCTTAAGATGGTGTTTCAGGAATGTTCTGCAGTGATTCTTAGCATTTACAGATGCTGACTTACTGCAGTAGCTGGCAGAAGATGGCAGCATTCAGACTCTGGCTCTTTTCATTATGCCTTGGGACATGGTAATGGCAAGCGCGCTAGATGCACTGTTCTGAGGATGGAAAACTTACAGAAGCTTATTTTGTCATTGGTATAGCATTACCACGTGACACTATCTGCAACTGGCTAGATCAGACATCCTGATCCAGCCCTAAATTACCATTTTGTTATCATCAAAAGGCAAAGAAAACATTGTTATCATTTTTGCCACAAGATGGTACCACTCTGTTGCTCTTCAGTAGGTCATTATGTTAAATACTAGACAGCCATTTGGAGATGCACACTGACCAGAATTCATCAAAAAATGAAAACATTTGCCTTTAAAAAAAAAAGAGAGAAATACTGTATAGATAAACTCTGCCCTACAACTACATATTACCAAAAAAAAAAAAAAAAAGACGCATTAAGCAATAACATGAGTTTAGAACTCACCAGACTTGGAGAAACCTTCTTGCTGTATTACAACCCTGTGAAACTAGGTCGAATGTAAGGTATTGATACTGACATCCTTAGCAGTATGTTTGTCCTCACATGAAGGTGAGAACAAAGGAAAAGAACAACATAAGCCCCAGAAAGAACTAATATTAAGAAGCTTAGGGAGGCAATAGTTATGTCTCATCTGAAATGGTTCTCTTATTCTGTGTTTCTAATTGTAACTAAAATGGAATCTCATGAAATAATGGCAATGGATAACATTTGTGTTAGTTTACAAGGATACAAGGCAGATTATTGCTTTGTTCGCATTTAGGTTTTCTTACAATAGTGGTGAGGTTCTGAATTAACAAACACAAATAGTGCTGCTTCTTTCCTTTTTTTTTTTTAATGTATGATAAACCTTTACAACTCTTCATTATTCTGTTAGCAGAAGGTTGCTAATTTTACTCTAAATTAATGTATTCCTGTTGTGATGTAGATTGTGTTTTATATTGCAATTTAGCTGGCTTTCTCCTTCTCTCCTTTATGCATTGATTTCAACAGCCTTTGTGGATGATGTCATTCAAGCAAGTAAAAAACAGCAAGATCTTGCAATTGAAGATATGCACTTCCACCTACTGACAAACATTTACCCTTACATCTTCTCCTCTTATTTAGCAACCAGAATGCCAAAGCTTAAATACAGGTTCAGTTCTCCAGACTTCTGAGGTTTCCTACCAATGCAAAGCAGCTGCAAACACTGGTTGGCTGGTGTTTAAGACAAGAGGAAAACCAGGACAGTACTAACTTCAGCTGTAATTTACAGTGGCAGAGAGAGCAAAAAGAATTTGTCTTCTACCTCCAGCAGTTAAAGGACAAAGCAGTACCCTGCCTTGTGCAAGAGATGTGAACCTAAGGACAAAAGATGAGTTTGGAGCTTCCCTTTATACATTACCATATCTCTGTCTTCCCTAACAAATACTCTTACCTGTCTGAGGTACACTGTTGATGTACCCCGCTGTTGATGTACCCTTATAACAGAAATAGTAATACCTAAATGCTAAACAGTAAGCGTACTCATAGTACCAGTTCATCCAATTTCCTAATAAAGAGGAAAAAACAATCTCCTACTTCAAGGCATACCATCTACTGGATGAGCAGACAAAGGCATGAGATGCATTTTTTATATGACAAACTCTTTCCCATGAATTTTACCAGTAAATTAAATGTTAAATCAGACGTAAAATCCCATCACAAATAGAAGTTAATGCACCAAAATAGTTGCCGTGGGCAAAGCAAACACTCTGGACATTTATCTGCTGGTAACAACTCTTAAAGATTACAACTGGGAACACTCTAAATATGTACATATACAGCAGACCTATCTCAAACTTTCCTTCCTTCCCTGACCTCCAAGTGCGGCACCCTGATGTCAGCCAGATCTATCAGTTCCTGCAGCTGGTACAAGCAGGGGAAATTCTAGAGCTGAGAGGTGGCTACTCTGACAATCTAACATCTCAGATTAAATTGAATAGATTTTCACAGGAAAAGGAAGAAAATCCTGTGCAAAATGTCAAACAAAAAAAGAGATTTTCAGGAAGATCAAAGAACAGTAATCATACTACAGAATTGATTTTCCCAGTAAGCGGTTAAGTGTAGTTGACTTTTATGTATTTACTTGCCTCTCAAGCATTTTCTAATGCCGAATGCCATATGCAGTTTGCATTTAGTCTGTGGAACTCAGTAGATGAAAAAACATTTTTAAATAGAGGAGATTTTAAAGCTATTAACCACAGTTTTCTTTCTTTTCACAAGACAAAATACATTTAATGGAATGGGGAAGAATTGTTGGCCTATCCCATTATACACATTTACACAGTTGGACAAATGTCTAAGAGCCACATGAAAAAATTCACAGGAACAGGGACTCAAAATACATGATTTCTAATTCCATTTCAGCTACAGAACATGTTAGTGACTTGAGCAAATTTATTCTAAAAGGGGGAACATTTCCCCATATCACGTAAGTTTAACAAGACAAGACAGTCATTTTACCTCGTATCAGGTATATATAAAGGAATAAATGTACCTCCCTCCTTTCAGGCTAAGCTTAAATTAAGTTAAATATGCTTGTTACTTCAGAACTTTTCTGTTCATCCAGCAAGCTAAGAAATATTACAGACAAGTTTAAATGAATATTTTTTATTCACTCACTCACAGCTATGTTCTTTGAGAAGCCTTTATTAGACTTAAGAACAGCCTCTTGCAACATGCAGTCATATCAGATTACTACTCCTTTAAGACTTACCTAGCGAAACGGTCAAATCTCCTTCTGCTTTTGTTCTACATTCTTGCTTTAATTATATACATTATCTGTTATGAAACCTTGCCATGTTGTCACAAATGGCCTCTGTGCTGAACTTCGCCTTGTCAAGATAGCTTTACCATTCATAAATATTTCAATGAGAACCAAAGACTGCTTACGAAAGACTGATTTCTCACAGTTCACTGACCCTTCCTTTGAGGCCTTTTATTAAAATTAGAGTAAACTCATCCTAGAAATCTGAGTATTAATTGTTAATATTATAGGCTACTGAAACAGAGTCCTCAAGGAAAAGAAGAGATACACTGCTAGCTTAAAGTGCTACATCACTGTAGAAATTAAAGGCAATCACCACAGTTTAAATATGTTAATTTTCACATTCAGAACCAAACTGAGGTCTTTAATGGACTTTAAATTAAATGGAACAGGCTGAGTGCTTTGGAGATCTCTTGTCAAAATTTGGTTTGGGAACACTGAACAGCAACTAGTTAGAGGTTTGGGCACCCAGGAGATTTGGCAGAGTCATCAGCTGCTGCCTGCTATGTTGTGCAGATACCTCATTTAACCATACTGCTAGAAAAATGTATCTCCACCATTAAATCAGCCAGAGATCAGCAACTGGAAGCAGTGCAAATAGATCCTCTTTAAGATCACAGAATCATGGGGTTGGGTCGGAAAAGACCTTAAGGCTCATCTAGTTCCAACCCCCTGCCATGGGCAGGGACACCTTCCACTAGACCAGGTTGCCCAAAGCCCCATCCAATCTGGCCAAGATCCGACTTCTAACAGTGTTTTCTGTTCTTATCTGGTGCCTCATGTATTTCAGCATTTTAAGTTGCTGTCACTTGACCAAGGGAGCATGGGTGAAATTATTTCCAGAGGTAAACTTGCTGCAGAAAGAAAAAAAATGAGAGGAGAGGGAGAGGGAGAGGGAGAAGACAGGAATTTTCTTTTGGGCATATTTATGATGATCAACTGATCTCTCTTTTTATTTCATACCAGTAAACAGAACTAGAAGCTCCACTAAGGGCATTTAGTGTTGTATTTATAATTTGAGTGGCACATCCAAGGAGGAAATATAAACTATAAATTAATATGATGTTACTCTGTTCCTAGACATCACATTTCATCACTGTAGGGGCAATTGCTAATTTACATAAAAGCACTCATCAGGACCCTAAATCCAAATGATCAACTCCTTATGACCCTTGGTTATTAAGTGGCGTTAGAGAAAGATAGGGACAGCATTGCCAAATGAAATTTCTTCTATTTACTTGAAGTGTTTCTTTAACACAATTCTGCCAAGAATGTAGACCTGTCCTCATACTTGGTCTTATCTACTATAGCTACGCCACATGGCTTGACAGCCATTTGGGAAGCTTTGCACGCCAGCGTGCTCACCTTCAGCAATTAAAGACAGCACGGGTGAGATTTTTCTGCCCACTTTCACCTCTAAAAAGAGTTGAATGTCAACCATCCAATTTAGAACATGAAGCCAAAGAACTAGCAGAAAGAGGTTCCAGGTGCTTTGCACCCAGACTGAAAGGACTTCCCTGTCAGCAAGCAGAAAACTTTATAAATCAAATGAAGACTGGTGGGGAAGTAATTTGCTTCTGCTCTAATCTCAATCTACCCTATGGCAGAAGAATTAAAATCTCTTCAAACTACATTTACAGCTGCCTTTTTTTCATCTTATTGCTCCCCAGCCTGTGCTTCACTTTTTTTTTTTTCCTTCCTCTTCAAGAGCAGTTGTTTCCTGTTTAAGATTGCATAACTGGTTCTTTGAAAGAATTATATTTACATTACTGTAAGGCCCCTAAAGGTCACAGTGAGATGGCTTCTGTATATAACACACCATTCTTTTCCAAAGAGGTTGAACGCAAAGGCCCAATTCTGCAACAAGCTCCATGCAAACAGCCCTGCCTTCCCATGCTGTGAGGGGGACTGATGCTCAGGCTTAACGTAAATTGCCACCCTCCCCATTTAATTTCAGGGGACAAAACAACATTGAATCCAGAGAATAGAGAAAGCAAGCTTTCTTGTACCTATTTAAATGGAGGGAGACATGAAACAGAGATATGATGTGGACTTGCTAAGAGCACACACAGAAATTCTTAACAGAACACTGGAACAATGGTCTCCCAAGTCCTAGTTCTTGTCTGTTTTCTTCCTCTTGTCTACTTCTCTCTAGGGTAAGGGGCACAGGGAGAGCAACATTGACTAGAAAAGCTTTGCACACTCATGGACAAAATGTTCAAAATGATCGTTTTTAGCGACAGAAAAAGGATTTGCTTTTCTTTGGCTGCTTTTAGCAACTCCTGAGCTCTTCACAATTCCTGGGAGCACTGAAGATCTTGGCCTCAAGACAATACTATAATCTGCTCATACTCAGATTTTCCCTGTAGTCAAAATACCAGTAGCATGAAAAACCTGAAGCTGGCCATATTCCTGCAGGTATAATTCCAATGCTTCATTCAACAGGCTAAAAAAACAAACAAACAAAAACACACTCTCAGCAATTAACCAAGGATGTTGATGAAACACAGACCTTGTAATACTACAAATTTATTTGCAATACTCAGGTTGAACTCCATGCAAGAAATCAAACTACATTCAACAGATTGATTGGCATGTACTAATTTCATCAATAAAAACCCTCAGGTTTCAGCACAGGGTTAAGCTATATATTATACTGGACCTGCCAGCTTCGACTTTCTGAAATCTAGATGAATGCAAACACACTCAATGATTTATTTTTTTCTTTTTCTGTTTTAAACCCCACAATGTAACTTTTTACCCTGGACCAGAACATTTCCTTTCAGGTGTATAAACAAACAGGGGCACTTTCCACCTCCCAATTACTCATGCATAAAATTTCATTTCCAGAGGAACTGTGAAGCCCTGAGCTTCTACAATAAGAAGCAAATTGACAGTCCTGAGTACGGTGAAGTTCCGATTTCTCTGACAGAATATAAATTGCAGGGCCAGGCATTATTTAGTGTGTAGCTCATTTCAGAGGAAAACATTGCACCATGAAGATAAATCTGAGTTGTACACAAGTCTTCAGTCTTACTGTAGAGGAAGCTGGTCCTATGATTATTGAACCTGAACACTGAGCATCATGCATGCAGGAAATTTAGGACAAGCATTAAAAAAAAAAAAAAAAAGTATAAGAATTGAATTACAAAGTGTTAAAA
>VXAL01018542.1:92008-113386 GCA_013399475.1 Chauna torquata
TTAACCTTTACCTTGCTATTTTAGCTCCTAACTAGTCTTAATGCTAGCAAGCCTTTCCCCCTGCTTCAAACAGGAGGGAAATGAAACACACAAACAGAGAAGACTGGTATAGCAAATCTCAGTATACCCATCTATGAAACAGCAGCGATAATAACTAAAAAGAAGTTGGTTGCCAAAACTGTTGTAAATCATAAATAGGTTGCTGTTTGGATAAGTGCTGTAGGATTCTTGGATTTAAAAAAAAAAAAAGTCATTAGAAAAATAAACCCTTATAGCAAGCTCCTACAGGTTTGTTTGTTTGTTTTTAAATACTTTTGTAAGTAGAATTATCTGCTTTTGAGACATTAAATCCACTAGTGGAAACTCTTATACTTTACCACATTGTGAACATCTGACCTCCAACATTGGGAAATAATGAAAAATTAATGGATCCAGATGCGCCAATCCTGCCTGTAGACAGATGTTCATTTTACACACCATTTAGAAATCCCCAGTGCATTTGACTACATGATGATAAAATGACTAAATAATATGAAAAAATGGAATAGTGCTTAGAAAGTGAAATTTGCACTTTTCCAATATTTGAAAATGCACAGAGAGAGGCATGCAGCAGGTTACACTGAGAAGCCAGCACATATACGGCAGCAGCTTTAATTCAGGAATTTCTAATAGGACAACTGGAAGCTTCCACTATTATAGATGGCTCTACCAACTTCATCCATGTTGTATCTAAAGATTCCAACATAAAAGTAGTAGCAATTTGAAGGAACACAAAACATGCTCACAAACCATCCCTCCATTAGCTATTTGACCAATCTGAATCTACCTCCTTTGCCACTAAGTAACATTTATCTTTTATTTTCCCCTTTCTTCTGGAGCTCTTCTGTCTTCTTATTGATTATTTTTTCTTCTATTATGCTTGTCCAATATGGCACTTACCCTTTAATGAGATACAGATAAAACTGTCCCTGTCAGTCTGTGCTTGTCATGCCTGGAGAATGTTTTACATCATAAAACCACAAAATGCCCCAGTATTTAAAAGAGATCTGTCATTCTATCATTGTGTCTTATAGGCTCTGCACACAGTTCTTTGCAATACAGCGATAGATCCCTAAGCAGAAAAGCAATGGAAATAGCCAGCTGCTGCATTGCGTGTGCTTCCACCTTCTTCATGAATGCTGATAGCTTATTAGAGGCTATAACTGCAGATAGTCATAGTTATCTAACTGTTGCCGTAGGGTCTAGTTTTGAGACTGCACACCCGGCACAATTTTATGTGCCAGTTGGGTGGGGGTGACCCAACTGCCCAGTGATTGCTGCTTAACCTGGGATTCCTAACATCCGTCCTAATACCCTACATTTGCAGCCACCACCACCCCTCGCCCTTGTTGGGGAAGCTTTCAGTCTGCAAATGAACATCTGTTTATGTTATACCGAACAATTTGTTAGATTAGATTCTGAAAGCATTTTACTAAGGAGTTTATTTATGCTTAGCACTTTGATAATGACTATGATGAACAAACTTTCAGGAGCAGAGAGATAAAATGGAAGCCAATGGTATTTGAACATGATTTCAGTGCTCAACCTTTCAGTAGCACTTCTGCCTTCGTTCCTTTGATTTCACTAACCATTGACAAAGGCAATTCTATTGACCAGACACATTTGATTAAAATACTGTGTAAAATGTTCATGGGGCTTTCACAGTTATACTGTCCTTCACCTACAGGGTTCCCCATCTCAGTCAGACATTACAGATTCATCTCAGTTACTAAAATATAGACCAGTTCCTGGCTATGTCTTGTTCACTATCCATCATGCCTCTCACATTGACTAGTTACAAGTACTTCAAAGAAAAAAAACAGGTATAAGCAAATTCTGAAAAATCTCTCAGCTGCCAGTGCAACAGAATACGCAGATCAGACCACAGATAGCAAGCACAGGGTAAGTTCATCCTCAGTTCAACAGAGCCAATGATTGTCTTTTAGAGTAAAAAAACAGGAAGAGAGAGAATGTCATCGAAAGAGAAATAAACGAAATCTGATTTTAGTGGTTTGAGAGGGATACTGCTAAGACTCACAGGTTTCATTTTCAGCTCTAAGTGCAAGTTACAAGGGGAAATGCCTTGTCTTGCTGTATATAATTTTCCTCCTTTGTAAAATGGAGTATATAACCAATATCTAAAAGCAGCGTATCTGCTCAGACAAGGTCATGTGCTTTACATTCTGCCATTATCAGTGCTACTGACTTGAGATTTCAGATGCCCCTTTACATAAAAACCACAGTAGCAGGGAATTAATTCCCTGATGCCTGGAACCTTTTCAACTTTGACAGTAAGGCAGACTGAAAATAAAAGACTCAAGCCCCTTCTCATTAGGCAGTGACTTCTGTCTAAAACTGTCCAGCTGTCTACAACAGCATAACTCATTAGGCAGTAAAGAATTTAATGAAAGTGGTGTTTCTGTACAAAACAGTGCTGATATGTGGAGGGGAATTAATCACTATTAACAACATCTTCCTACAGAGTAAACCAATCATGACCTCTTGTTGATAGACCTGGGAGCAAGAATAAAGAAAAATCCTGTAGAAGCAATAGCAATTTAAAAAACTCCAGAGAAAAGCCTTGTATTTTCTGATCTTTCAATATCCTTTCCCTATCACATATGAAACCTGCAGCTCCCCACGTCCGACTGGTCGCTCTCCTCAAGCATCACCTCCATTTTGCCTACACTTCTTGCCATACTCACTCACCACACTGCACGCAAATTGCATTCTATCTGATGCTTACAGCTGACAAAAAGTAGTTGCTTCCAGTAGAAACATAAACAGGAGGAACAGTTCCCTTCCCCTCCTCTTCTGACAGAGATCAGAAGAGGTGAGTCACTATCAAGCCTTGTTTGTTAGAACCTCCCCCCTGCCTCTTCTGTTTTTTTTTTTCTTTTAAATCTTAGAGATTTAAACTTCCAGTTGTTGTGAACGGCCCATAAAGATGCAGAAAAAATAAACACTGGCTTCTTGTCTTTAGAGGTAATCAGTCTGTTACCGATGGACACATGGCTCTGTTGTCACTGTTTCCAAACCGACAAGTAAGGCTAGCTAGGATCACTGTATGATTACAAGCGACTTGTCCAAGGTCACACACTTAGCTTGTGACAGAGCTGGGAACAGGCTGAGAAGAGACTGTCTAGTGGCTTATTTTGTTGGAGTGGAAGTGCAGACCTGACAAGACAGAAGTAGCAGCAGAATGCCCATGTTACATTACCACAGGATTACAGAAGATATGCGTGCACTGTGGACCAGTTTCTGTCCTCACAGCCCTGAAAATGGTCATTCCCATGAAGAGTACGATGCTGTGTTTCTCACTTAGCATTCATTAGGTCTTCAGTGGACATTAATTGCAAAGACTTATTTACACAGTTTATGGGGAATAACACAATGATTTATCAGTGCCCCAAAGAACAAAAAAAGCTCAATTTCTCAGCTCAGAGACTGGAAGAGAAAAATAGAGAAGGGGCAAATCCTTCGAGCATAAACAGATTGCACTATTTATATATGAAAACATTTTCTGCTTCTATAAACTTACCATGCCCTAGTACTTTAATTAATCGCAGCAGTTGCTATGGTAACCTTCCTAACTCAATTATGGATCTACAAAGAGGTGTAGTGTGTTTATGAGAGAGAAGCAGGTAACTCTTGTGCTGAAACTGAAGTAGAGAGCAGGTATCACAAAAATAAAAACAATGTGCAGCTGTCAGAAGGTACACAATGGATGCAATGGATTTATGCTTTACCACATCTGACCCCAGAGGTCACTACCAACTTAAATTATCCCATGATTCTACCCAATTTGTAGCCTCCTGAGGGATGATTCAACATGGGAGCATCATCAATAGATTTATGCCAGACTCACTGACTCAACAAAGCTGATCTCATTGGCTCCATCCTGAGCTAAGCGGAATGGCAACGTGACAGTTGAAGAGGAATAACGTTTTGGTGAGAGAACTGCAGCTTTTCACAGAATGAGTGAACTCACAGGGCCTCCAGCTACCGGAGAACACAGATTTCACAGGAAGCTGAAGAGCACAACCTTAACAGGTAGAGCTCACCTATTTGAACCTAACGAAAGCATTCTGCTCTACTACAGATTCTCCCTCTGACGCTACAGAAGTCACTAATCTGTGTTGTTGGTACCTCAGTTCCCAATCTGTAAAATCAAGACTGTATCTCCTGATTCCTAAGCAACTTACAGATCCAAAAGTGATTATCAGCTGCTCCCATGAAGAATGTATAAGGTCTGTTTTAAGGTTACTTTCAGGTTAATGTCAAAGATTGATGATTTATTGCCAGTTCTCTCTCCCGCCAATTACTGCAGGAGTTACCACTCAGTTGCAGAGACTGGGCACTAGAGAAGACTCAAGTCTCACAAAGACCTGATCACTTTCCTGTGTTAGAGCAGACAAATGGTCTGCATCACAAACAGTATTCTGCCTCCAGTAGTGATGCAGATGTTTCAAAAGCAGATGCAATGTTCCCATATTTGTACCATATTTGTATGGTACCAGTGCCATATTTGTATGGCACTGAATGATCAACAGAAGAGGAAAGGAAGGAAAAAGAGGTGAGAAGAAAATGGCATTTTCTCCCAGCCTTATCACCTGAAAGCTGTGGACTGATAACCTTTACATCTGTTATGAAAAATAATCTTGCCATGTGAACCGAGTTCCGTTCTCTTCTATACCTGCACTGCTCGTATCTTCATTTCTCTAGCATCTTTTCCATGAACAGCCTTGCATGACAAAAAAAAGACACTGCTTTTCCAGCTCGTGTGTCTGTCATCAGCTGTCCTAGATGTGACTTTCAGTCTCTGTGGAAAGATCCCCCCCCTGCCATGTTGTCACTCACATTAAGCGCCCTTTTCTCCCTTTTAGATGAAATGCCTTGTTAGATGTTTCTAAAGGTGTCTTTAGTGAGACACAGTGATATTTCTTACCCTGCCTACCCTCATCCTTCAAGGTCACAGACAGAGACTTCAGCTTGTTTCTTAAAGGTTAAGTGCAAGTTCCAGGAGAGCAACTTGAACTTTGGAGAGCTAAAGCAGAAAAAAAACCCAAACCTTCAGAGAATACAATATCATTATGTGAGAAGTAGTGAATGTGAATGATAAACTAGCAGTTGGAAAAGCTGGACAGAAAATAGCAGCTCGCTTTCAGAAGAACAACTTTATCTGTCTTTGCAAACCAACTGCTACTTTTCCATTCATTTGTTTCAGGCCTGCCCTGCTCTGAAAAAAGTTGCAGCCTGCAGAGCAGGAAGTTGCCAGAGGCTTTTTATTTCAGCAAAGCACCCCACCAGCTGTGACTGCACTCCCTAAAGGATATACAATGTTAACTCTTCAGAGATGGATATTTTCCAGCCTGTCAGGCAAATAGATGTCTAGTCAAAGTCAGAGTCTTCAGAAGTAGAGCAAATACTGCTTTCCTCTTTAACAGTCACTTTAAATCATAAACTCCTGCTCAGCTTTCTACACCCATATTAATCTCTTAGGGCTAAAATTAGCCCAATTCAAAGAATCTTATCCTCTAGGAAATGTTTTTACTTTTTGTTCATTCTTTTTTTTTTTTCTGTGCCCATCATTTTTAGCTCTGACCCGTCCAATTTATTGGTCTTACAACACAGATAACTGCATAAATTTATATGGCTTGCATACATACTGAAAGTCAGGCTAGAAAAAATCTGCATCACAATCTAGACAACTCTGATGCATTGATCCTGTGAGCACTGTGATCACTGACAGTATTTTGTCCATTTTGCAGCAATGTCTCATGTCCGGATCTTACAGTATTTCACAGTTGTAAAGCACACAGAATGTTACAACTACCAAAGTATAAATGGGAGCTGGGCACCCTCTCCTCATTCTAGCACACCCGATCTGCAAAACTGTATGTTGTTACAGTGCTGTATGTTCAAGTCTGGACTGTTTGCACCAGTGTTCGCAGGGCACAAAACGCTGCAAGTGAAAACCACTTGAAAAACTATTTTCATTTTGAGTCTCACAACTGAGTGTATTTCCCCCATCCATGGATTGCTGGTATTACGTCTGCATGTTTCATTTTCTTCCACTTTGAGGAAATCCCATTTGTAGACCCATTTTACGGTGGAGGGATCTGCCACGCTCATGCAAATGCCCTACCAAAAGAGAGCCTGAAATGGCAAAAATCACAAGCTTCTATTGCTAAATAATTAAGAAACAGCAGGCTTTACAGACAGATATTAGCCAACCAACTCTAAGTAATATAGTATCATAGCTAGGCTACAGTAGGGTTAGGCTAGGTGTATATACATCCAGAATTTTCTTCAGTTTATCAAGGCTCTATCTTTAAAAGCATTTTTTGCTGCTCAGTTTCTGTACTCATACAGCTCTAGTAATTGGACATGATTTTTACCTTGGCAGCATTTGTGGAAGCAGAATCTGATAGGGAATTAATCCATGTCTCACTAGCATAGCGGCAGTCTCTAAGGGCCTGGATTATCAGGGTTAGTTTAGCAGCTTGCTCCACTCTAGCACATTATACATGACTGGACATCTCTAAGGGCCAGAAAGCACTGCTGAGGAATTCCAAAAACATCTTGCTGGAAAACAGCATGAGAAAAACATTGTTTTCTTCATCACACTATGGTTTAAGCAATTAAAAACAACGGAGCTCACCTATTATAGGTGTCAACTACGGTGACAGTGTAAACTATTCAGTTATTTTGACAAGTTCAGGGATAACTACAGGTTTACAACTTTTGTGTAAAACTATATAAGATTTTTCTTCTTCCTATCAGCAAATTCATGAACGCATTAGGATCACCAATGAAACGAACTGTAGACACTAGGACCTCTCTGTATATTTTTATATATACTTACATGTGTGCATATATATATATATGAAAGAGATTGGATTAAAATACATAAGAAAATGGTAGATCAGACACCTCCATTTCCAGTTCTCATTATTCCAGAGCCAGGTAGATCAGTGGACCAGAAACAAAGAAAACTTATAAAATCTAGGAAATTTTCTGTTATACCATCTGTTATTTACAAAGAAGCACTAATCAGATATAAAAATAACAGAATAAAAAAGCACAACCAATCAACTTAACATATTCACAACGAGAAAAATCTACCTTTGCACAGAGATTTAAAAAAAGAAAAAGGAAAAACTGACCTTGCTTCAAGGCATAAATTGACCTCTAATGGATTAGGATTTTTCCTGCAAGCAGGCCTTAATTAAAAAGTGTGCAAAATCACTTTGCAACATAACTGTTAGTGCTCGCCACTATTGGAGAGGTTATTAAATTAAAGTACTACCAGACGTGATGTGCAATATGGCCATTCCCATGTCACTAAAGAAATATTTTTTACACATCAAGAGTGTAAGTGGATTACAGTAACTGATTCCTATCCTGTCCGGAAAAAAAAAGAAAAAATCTGGACAAACAACACCTAAGCATCCTTTATGTGTATTCCCCCATGAAAACTGGTATTCTCAGAACTAGTTAGAACTATGCAGTCCATAGAGTTTTACAGATAATAAGGAAATAAGGGATGCAAGAGACTCGTAATGGTAGTGGCTCTAATGATTGGTTTGGAACCAAATCCAGATATTCATGTGATTTAAGAGCAATCCTTGCCATTCAATGCTATGTCTATGGATTTAACAACAGACATACAAGCAGTGCACTAAGAAGCACAAACACAATCATTTCTGCTATTCACAATTTATCTTTTCAGATTTCCTCTGTTCCTATTCTTCTGGCTCTTCTCCCAAGGGAGATGAGATTTGAAAAACAGCAGGCTGACCTTTAACTCTGCTATAACACTTCACCTCCTTCAAGTCCTTTACAAAACAGCTAATTAAACCTATTGCTCCCCCCAGTACAACACAGAAAACACTATTCCTAGCACTGGAGATCCAATTCTCCTCCTAATGGCATCCTGTACAGTACACTCTAATGTGTCAGACTGTCTAAATCAGCACTGCTTTGCTGAAGCAAATGGAGCTTTGCCAATTCACACCAGTGAGGTCATGGCTATATTGGGTCAAAGGTATTTCTTGGAAGTATGTACAAAATGATTATGACTACTACCATGTGAAGTATTGAACACTTTTCACAATTTACCAGGAAGCTTGGAGAAGCAAGCATAGAGATACTGAGAATGCAGCTAAAGCCTCTAAAAAAAAGTCATATAGGAAGCTAAGACATCACAGCCTACATAAGGATTATCCCTCTTCCATCTCCCAGTGTTTTGCTCTTTTTGTTTGTTTTTTATTAAAGGCTCTGGAAACTTGAAACAATACTTGATGTAAAGGTAGAAGCTCACTTATATCGACAACACTGCCATATAGTATCAATATTTTAATATAAATGTCTATGTGAGCCTAATACTTGATCTCACATAATTTAGCTGAGAATTATATGCACAGCATCATCTGCACATTTATACAAGATCTGTAAAGGGATTTTAAGTAAAGTCTCTAAATAGCTATGCAGAAATTGTCTCAAGCTAAGGTAAAACAAAAGCATGTGTTGCTAAGATCCTGTAACAAACACTGAATAACCAGGAGGGTATTTGCCCTGTATGAGCTGACCTTATTACATACGAACAGCTCATCTATAATGCATTTAACTCAAGTTCTTCTTGTTCTAATGAATTAACTGCACTCTAGTGGACTGCTGCTGAGAACTTGTTTGGGAAAATAGCTCCAATAAAAATCACATCAATAATAACACCTCCAAACCATTTAACAGTCAGGAAATGCTTAAACAATGATTTTCTTTCTCCTCTCTTGTCAGGAAGTCTTCAGAGGATATAAACATACCATGATAATCTTTTATAAATTGAGTGCAAGCAATGCTTTAAAAAAAAAAAAAATCAATCAATAAATAAGAAAAAATAGGTCCACAATGGGATGCAACTTCTTCTTTAGGCTTAGAACATGATGTCCTTACACCACTTAATTACTCCACCAGAGGAAATTCTCTCTTAGTGGCTGCTGACAACAGATGACATTTGCATTACAATTTTGTTCAAAACTTTTGAGAGTTACTCAGATTTCTTAAAGGTAATGCTCAGTATTTAGACAATAGTATCTACAAGCATGGCACTGTCTAATTGTTTTCATGAGATCATCCAGTGAGATTCTAATGCATTATTTATATTAGTGTATATGCAAACCATTGTGCTAAGTGCTACATGAATATGCAACTGTGACAGTCCCTGTCCTAGATAAACTATGAAGATGAACTCCTCAACTGGAGAAAGCATTTAAAGCATATGCCTAATGTTAAAAGCATATTTTCAATCGCACTGAAGTTAGTCTTCCTTTTGTAAAACATACTAATCATCCACCACACAGGCTACACAGTATCTGAGAGAACTACAGGTTCCTACATATTTTGCCAGCTACTGACTACTGTAACGTAGTTACATTTTGTCCAGGATACAACAGCTTTTCTAGGATATATACCTGCACCATAACAACTTGGCATGTGTCTGGGGAATCTTGGCCCACTAGATCAAATGATGCTAAAGGAATGACTTAATAATTAAATGGCTAGCTTGTTAATCTGAAGTTGCCTCTTCTAAAAGAGATGGCACCTCAACAGACATGTTGCCAAAAAAACTACACCTGGGAGAACATTTTAACACTTAATTTCTCTTGCGTATGCTGTTGCACTTCAGAAAGCACATGAGGCTTCTGCTCCCTGAAAAACAGTAGAACTGTGCTAAGATGAAAAGTATAGCAGAGAAGAATTGTTACGGGAGGCTCAGATACCACGAAAAGGTTTTTCACCGAGAGGCTGGTCAGGCACTGGAACAGGCTCCCCTGGGAAGGGGACACAGCACTGAGCCTGCCGGAGTTCTAGAAGCGTTTGGATAAGGCTCTCAGACAAAGTGTTTGATTTTTGGTGGTCCTGTGTGGAGCCAGGAGTTGGACTCAATGATCCTTGTGGGTCCCTTCAAACTTGGGATATTCTATGATTCTGTGATTCTAATTGGACCAAAGGAGTTCAGGAATTTCAAAAAAGTTTACCCAAATAAGAAATAAAAGTGATTAGTTTGAAGATCATGCACCAAGTGTTGAAATGACAACAATTTTCTTGATTTCCTTGTGCTAGCTGAATATGCCAGTATCTTAAAGACTACTTGTTCTGCTACAAATGGTTTTCCCCCTTACTTATGAGCTGATTTTCCCTGCACAGTGGAAGATTTTTAGAATGCCCCAGTTTCATCTTTCACAAGTAATCAGTTAACATGGATTTTTTTCCATGAGAGCAGTTTCTCATTTTTGCATAGTGTTTTCATGTATCACCCAGAACTGCAAGCCATGACAGGCAAGAGTAAAACCTGAGCCGTGGGAGGAAGAGAAGGGTGGAGAGGAATCGATCTGTGGTCAAGCCACAATGTAATAAATAATGAATCAAAAGACATGGATGAGGCTTTATCTTGAATCACTGAACATGTTTGAATGTTTTCTTTAGTGCTTAAATCTTTAACCATCTTTTAAAAAACGCTTCATGATGTAGTCTAATTCTTTTATTGTTTTCATAAAGTTAACATTTTTTATTTTAAAAGCAAGTTGCTAGAACAGCGCTGAAAAATACACTTTTTGTTGCTAGTATAAATGACCTGAGCTCATCTAAATGCTTTTCATACTTTAACATTCAAGAGTTCGCTTCTGCAAAGTGATAAATTTTATTTGTAACCCAGTAAGCCTCGTTTAGACTGCAAATAAATATTGCACTATTAAGAAATAAGAAAACTTCATCTTACACTGCTTTCATAGTAAACACTGGTGTCCTGCAACGAGGTACCAGCAGCACAGCAATCACAGCTGGACAAACACGGCATCCTCTGTGTCATACGCGATGTGGTTCACACACAGCCTCATACACTAGGAACTGTTCTGATGAAATGAGTGAATGCTAAGCAATGATGAAGAGGGTCAGAGAACTTTCGCTGCACACTCTTTGTATGAGCAAGGAAGCATGCAGAACCATTAGCTTCACCCAGACTTCCAGAAGCATGCTGCACCTCACTGCCTTGTCCCTAAAAAGCATCCCCATCCATTCAATGCATTAGCTGTATGCTACTCTGCATGTGCCTGCAGAGTTTTCATCTGTTCTAGTTCTTTATAATTGCAAAGTAGTATTATGCTTAATAGCGTCAATCTCTATTTGCAGATTTAAGACAAACTTTTCCTTCTTGCCATTGGCAATGTGTGTTCTAATTGGATGCGATACAAAGAAAAAGCATTTCAGAGGTGCTATGAAATTATAAAAACAACCCAGTAACTGTTCATTTAGGCAGGCAGAGACCCAGAAGCTTCTTTGATTTGCATTTTATATTGTGAGACGGATGAGAAAAACGTAAATTTCACAAGCCCATCAATTCTGGTAGTGCCATGAAGCCTGCAGGATTGGGTTGAGACTTCCTCCCACCGTCCATCTGTTGCTTCATTCGCTTCTTGTGCAGTGGAGAAACTGGGAGGGCTTGTGGGTGGGCTCACTGGGGAGTATCTGCTTCGGGCACCAGACAATAAAACCATGGACTGGCAAGGATCCTACCACACCAAGCTCCACCCGCCACCGTGGGCTATACAGTAACTGACCTACTGCCTGGATAGACAATGAAATCAGTAGCCAGCTGCTGAGAATTTCTCACCCAAATTTGGGGAATATATGGATTCTTGACAGCACTCACATAGTAACTTCACAAAAGAACATTTTATTCCAAGTGCTAGCACAAGAGAAACACAAGGAACCCGATGTTCATGGCTCCTTAGCACATGACTTACTAACTCTGGTTCAGTTCCATCCAGACTGATGCAGTGAAAGAGCAAATAATAAAGCAAGGATCATCACTAGTAACTAAATGCAATGGATAAGCCAGCAAGGACAGGAGTGTAAGAGCAATTGGTGAATAAACCTGGCAAGAACAGACGTGGATTTCATAGTTCTTCCCCATCTTTCTCACATACACCCACCCCAAAGCTGGGTGATTACAGAAACAGATGTAGAGTTCTACAAAGCCAATGAATCAATACACAGTTAAATTACACAACCCATAAAAATCAATGGAACCACAAGATGTAACACTAGGATATAAAAAATCTGCAAACAATAAATAAAGCAAACCCATATTTAGGGACTGTCTTGCTATCTACATCTAAAGCAGTGCTTGGGCACATTGTCAGCACCTTCGCAAATTACTGTCCAAAAATAAAAGCCAACAAACAATATAGCTGTCCAGATCTCACATCTCCCTTAAATGCCAAGTATCCCTAAATTTACAGCCATTTCCATTATATACCTTAAAGTTTCGGAATGTAGCACACACTTTATTTCTTTTCCCCAAAAAGACCATTCTGGCATAATTACTATTTCCATTAGGACCAGTATTTGAGTGGACCGAATATGTCAGGCAAGCAAATCAGACCATACTCATAAGATGCATACACTTTCAACTTAAACATCTAAAATATCCCAGAATGATTAAATTATGCTTTTTCTTTGATCCTATTTCTTTTTCAGGACAAAGGGAGAGAAGATATAACTGCAGACAAATTAACATGACACATTTATAGAATGCATTGATTAAACTGTTTGCTCATACTGTTTCTGGAAACCAAAATCATACCTTATGTCCTTAAGGGGCTCAATTTCTTCTTCACTGGTTCATCTGTAACAGTTTACTTAACTCTGTCGCTAGGCATCTCAGTGGTCCCATTGATTGCAGAGGGACAACTTACTTCCACACACATTCATTCTTGCCTGCCTCTCAGTGCTACTATGAGCTTCCCACATTATTTAAAAAGATCTTATGATATGGAACATTTCTCTCAGAGTCCTGCCACTTGGACTCTCCCTGGACCAGTCATGCAAATCTATAAGAAAGTCAGTATCCACAAGAGAAGTGTTTCCAGAAGTGGGAAAAAATGGTGACTATGTAAAGACTCCCCAAAAGCAAAAGGCAAATCAGTCTAATATTTGTCACTTTTTTACTTCTTCTGGAAGCCTGATTGATGAATTTTGTATTTGACATAATCTATTTTTGGCCCTTCTCTCCTCCCCTTCAGAGATTCTTAAAAAAGTAAGAGTGGCTAATGAAATGATTTGCTCTAATGTACATAATGGGAGCATAAATCAAAAGACAGGACAAAAACACAGTTCTTCTTTCTTTCTCAGTGCCTGATTCTGACTATAAAAGGCAAAAATCATCTTTTAAATCATCAAAAGAAGGACAGGTGTGTTAATGAAGGCATACTAGCTCAGCATAGATTATTGCTAGTAAATTCTGTCAAGAAACCTTTCAACTTATCAAAAAGATAGCAAACTTCCTGTTATGCACTGTGAATGGCTTCCTTTTCAAGTTTCTCTGCAGGTCCCACCAAGAAACAGAGTTTATGAAGTTGTAACATAACACACATAAATAAACCAGAAACTACAGTAAGGAAGCAGAAATAACAAGTGAGCTTTGAAGAGCTCAGCTTCCCTCACGTTCTTCAGCCCTGTAACTGAGATCTATATCTCCTAAGCAGTTAGTGAGGCATTGGAGGACTATATAGAACAGCTCTATGGCTGCAGTCTTTTTTATCCCAAGGATAATCTGTTTTATGCCTAGGTACTGTCTTCAGGAAGATAATATTCAGAATCTAAATCCTAAATAGTAGTAAAAATTCACTAATGCAATGAGGTGCACATGAACGTCATCTGGATCGTGAGGCACATTCATTATGTGGAAACATGGTAAGTACTGGTGTATGCGCAGACTACACAGACTACACTACATGGAGATCGTTAACTGTATTACTAGGATGCAAAAAAACCTCCCTGGACACTGGCACAAAGCATCACCAGACTGACTACCTGACTGCTGTCATAGCTTTGCAGCAAACATCTATAGGACCTCAATTGCCCATCCCACGGAGGATAGCAAACTAGAAGTTCAAGCTTCCAGAATACTTCTTCCCAGTGAAGTTGTGAGACTTCAGATTGAGGCAATGTTGGGTCTCTCTCCTACATCTGTACAAAAGATGCTCATTTTGCAGCATGTTCAGAGACCTCTAGACTGCCAGCTGTGTTGCCACAAGAAGAGAGGCACGACAGTTTCAGATAATTCAATTTTGGCCTTCCAATCAGTGCTGCTTAGCGTGACAAAAACTCTTTTAGTATATGACAGCAGCTATGCAGCCCCATCCTGTATTGAGAAGGTAGCAGAGGAGTATTCCAATTTTCATTGACCTAGACCAATAAATATTTTGTACAATACAGAACTAAAGATCTAAAAATTAAGAATATTGAATGGCCCCAAAGCCTACACTTGGCTCCCGGCTATCTTTCTGCTCCTTCCATAATAGCTCCCATTGTTTTTACTACATATGCACATACACACTCTTACGTTTGCACACACGCCCTTCGTGAACACAGTGGAAATTCTGGATCCTTTTCTCATAATCATTTCATAACTTGCAGGATTGAAGGCTTGTTTGTGTTATAGTTGCTGATGTTAAAGTAACACCTACCCTGAAGCTTTCATGAAATTTTCAGAACTGCTATTATTTTTAACCTACTGCCAGAGGCAAATCCTCTAACAGAATGCAGCTATAAGAGGTCATCTATTTCCTCCTAGTAAGCAAACTCAATTTCCTTATCAGAGCAATAAATGCTACCACCAATAATATAAGTGCAGAACAGTTCCCACTTCCTTTGCCACTATGGTAGAACATTGTTTCAATGATTTAGTCAAAACTGGCCTTGCCCCCACTGATGTCAATTTTTAAGGAAAAAGATATTACAGTAAAATTAAACAGCTTCCTATTCAGAGTGGGATTTTTTTTTTTTCACACACATTCTAGGTTAACACCTCTTCTTGTTATGAGCAACACTCAAATCCTCAGCATTCTTCATTTTATTCAAATTGGTCTACAGAAATAACAGGTTCTTTTAAAAGCTGTAACATAAAGATCGCTTAAAACATTCAAAAGACTTTATCTGTTGGGGTGAAAAAAAATGGGGGGTGGGGGTGGATCTCAAACATAGGAAAATGACAGTATTTTCCACCTTAACCTCTTCAGCTACAGTTGCTAAGTAACCATGACACACCACTGTGTATTCTCTGCAGCGTCTGGTCTACAGCCTGACAGTCTGATTAATTCTTCCGAGTACCAAACCTGCATGGTGAATATTTTAAATACTTAAGCATTTATTAGAAAAAAAAAAAAAAGACTGCCTATGATTTATAAATTAAGTTTTATTACTAAGTTGCCACATTTAGATGGGAAACTAAAATCCTCTTCCAACAGATAAAGGTGAAACATATAATGCTCTCTTTCGCTAACTCACATACTGGTAAGTTTATTTCTCCATCCTTAATAGCATACGTATTTAATTCTGAACCCTGTGAATCAATGTTTGCAAAGAAAAAGATAAAAAATATCTACATTGTCATTTCATTTTCTTCTAAGTGTCTACATTTCTACATGAGGAATTTCAAAGAATCAACAAATATTACTTCCAAGCAGCAAGAAAAAAAAAAGTCAGATACATCAGCGTACACATACAGCACAACTCCCTGGATCTTACCTCTTTATACCAACTATAGCTTCAAGATTTCTACGCTTTATATTGCATCTGATCAGGTAATTAGTACAGATTTTAAAAATCATTTAACCTCTAAAAGTCTCAAGTATTTATGAAATTATACCTGAAATTCACCACCCTGTCCATTTTTTCCGACTGTTTTGGGAAGAACAGAGGAAAATAGCTTAGAGAATTGTTTTTAATTACAAGCATAATGCTGTGCAAACCGTCATTACATATCAACTACCTGAAAGCTGGCCAGTGCGGGGGTGAAATATCACAGAAAAGGCATGGCCACTTACAGAATAGTGTAAGAAAAAGAAACCTCTGCCCATCTAAAAGTGCAGTAGGGATTTATAAAAACAGAAATTAATTCTTTTCATACTAGAGTCTGAATAGGACACTGAGTCCTAAGCAGGTATCTTTGCTCGATCTTCAACAAAGGAGAGTCCTGGGTTGTACTCTTTGGATGACTAGCAGCACGCACACAACCATCACAGGTTATAAGGGTGTTTGCTCTTCTGCTTTGTTGCCAATGTGTCTTTCCAACTTTAGATGGACAGAACAATAAAATACTCTCCTATATTACTTCACTATTATGAAATTATGAATGGAAGGAAAAGACATCCACAAAACAAACCTTTTGCTAAATAATGCAGCCAATAGTAAAGAACTATCAGAACTCCCACCTTGTGTTTTCCAAAGAAAACATTGTGTTTCTTCTGAGCTACTGATCTTCAGTATGGTAGCAAAAACTGAATTCCCTTTGTGTTTCCACTGTAAGAGAGTTGTGTCATGCTTGCCAAATACAAATTGACTTGATTGACTAATTAGGTACTACAGATTACCAGTCTGAGCCATCTCTCTCTCTCTCTGGTCGTATAAAATATTCCCTCTTTTAACTCTAAGAAACTTTGTAGAGACCAGAGTGTATCCTCCAGTAGCAGGAAATGTTTTCCTAATCTAGGACTTTAAATGTAGCATAGCATTTGCTAAAAACAAGCAGAGGTCTTTACGCATTCATATTAGGAATGTTCTCTAGTACAAAGATAATATTGCTGTTATGATGCTTCCTGGAAATGCAAGCTTTGTCCTATCTTTTGCTCTAGTAATTATCCTGCTCTGTTGCCTCTGACATCTCCTATAAATATTGACAAAACTAAAACCACTGAATTAAAATGTGATCAAAATGATATTTTTGGTCTATTTGTATTGTATTTTGTCTATCAGAACAACTTAACAGTATCTGCTGGAAGGAGAAGAGCCTAATGCACATGTAATTATAGCTAGAAATCTGCCCTTTGATATTAGAGAAGGCCCAGCAGCAGAAACACTATCTCTATCAGAGACTGTTCATTAACAGAACAATATAAATAGAGAGCTAATATTATGTATCTCAACTACAAACTAATATATCTGATATCCTGCCTATACCAGATCTATATCCTGAAAGAAAGCTCCACCAAATAACCAGAGCCCTCCTGCAGCTAGGCTTTTACAGAGCCGGCAGATTTCCCCCTGAAGTGCATGCACACAGTTACACATTCCTCTCCCGGGACTGCACTCAATCAGCTGCAGGCACTTTGCTGCTCAGAGCTCACAGCTCTTGTGTGTGGTCATGCCTTTACCTTTAGGAGCTTCCACAGAGAGAGAAAAGAAAATTAATTTAAACTCTTAGGAAGACTTTGCAATCTCAGTTTAAATAAAATATTCTCTACCTTGCACACATGCATGCTCTTCACATATACAAGAGAATGAGGAGCTTCCATACGTGCAATTATAAAAATTATAATGTATAGGAAACCTTGAAAGCAGACAAACTTAAATGCAGCTGCTTTTATGATCCGTTAAACAAACTTTTAATTGTGCTAGAGGACAGGTTTCCAGTGCACTGTTGCAGTACCATGCTCAAGCCTGTACTGGTTTCCACTCCATACCTCATAAATCTACAGAGAATTCTTTTTATTTTGCTGGGCAAGAAAAGAGCTTTTAGTCATAATACACTCATTGTTACAATGTAAGGGAGTTCTAGTGGATTAATTCCTCTTCTTTTTTGTTTTGCTTTTTCTTAATTTATTCCGTTTTCTCAAAAGTTTCCTTCCGATCCAGCAGCCAGTCAATATAACATAGAACGCTACTAGAACGGTTCTGCAAGTCATTTTTGCATAGTCCTTCATTTTCCACTTACGGCTGCTTGCTTTTTCTTTCCTCTCTGTCTCCCCCTACAGCTCTTTTTTGTTACTGTTCACAGCAAAGATTCGTTCCTCTGGTTTAGCTCATTGATTTTGTGAGTGTGACTCAATCCCGCATCTCTGGAATGCTTACTAACTGTAAAAGCTAATTCTGCTCACTCTGATTTCTCAGGACAAAAACAAAACAAAACAAACAAACCCACTCTACTGAAGAGCAGTCTAGTTTTGCCACAGAAAAGAACTTTACAGTGAAGTCCAAGACAGTGTATGTGGAGAGGAGCAGCAGCTTAGCAGCTGGCTGTTTTGTAGGAACAGAAACAAGCTAAAAGTTAGAAATGTTTAGGGACACATGAATTCAAAGTACTTTCACTACAGTGTTCTTAAATCATATTTGCCATTAAAATGGGAAGAATGATACCTGCTTTGGTCAAGCACATTTTCTTCTATCTGATCACTGGGGTGTAAGAATATGACTACTATGACAGTTGTTGCACAGATGGTATTGATATGATTTACTTCCACTGGTCACAGACTGTAAGGAGACCTGCAACAGAATCTCAAATGTGTTATTTTGGACATTCTTGAAAATAACACAGGTTGAAGTGTGACTTCCTGCCACACAGCACAGTTCTCCGTGGCAAAATTAGTAAGTCTTTGTGTTTTTTTCCCTAGACAAAGATATTTGATTTGTTTTTTCATACATCAAGATGTAAAAATGAAAAGGAGTTTTCACAAGAAAAAGCAGCTTTCACATTAAAAAAAAAAATAGCAAGTTTGCAGAAAGTTTATTTTATAAACTAAACATGTAATGCCTTCTTTTTGCTTGTATGTTACTGACAGTAAGAACTTCCTTGCATATTTCTAGTTAGGAGTCTTTAATAAGCAACATATTATAAACATTGAGTTTTAGCTATATCAAAACTTTTTGCTCATTACCTGCTTTGCAAGCAGCCTAAGAATTACACTTGCATTGCAGTTTCTACTCCTGCTAGCTCTGCCCAGCACTTTGTAAACATTCCTCCTGCACTACTTCATACTTCAACTTCAAATCCATCTCCAGAATTGAGTTCTTCAAATTCAGTTCCTTATCATTGAAAAGAATACTTTTCATATATGCCATTTTTCAACAGAACACCCCAAGCCATTTTGCAAACACTGAACTACAAAGCAGCTGTTCAAGAAGACAGCTAAGCATTGTTACCAATTTTCCTAAGACCACTAAACCAAGCCTAAAGGATTGATATGTCCTACACTGCGAGGGTTAGAATGCAGATTTTTTTATGATCCTCATTCACAAATGAAGATTTCATTTTGCTTGGTAGCACACAACCTCACATTAAAATCAAGTCACTAATGTTTCTCTGCTCTCAAGCCTGTCTAAACATTTAGGACACAACTGCAGAAAGGGGTAGGGGGTGTGTGGGCATGTGCATTAATACTGTTTAACTCTACTTAAACAGTTTTCAGATTTAGCAATCCTAAACCTCAGCTTCTTGTCTTCAGTTAAAGACACCTCACTCAACGGACAAATACACAAGCTTCTGTAAAGGATGTGATACAGGATATCTCAGAAGTATTTGAGCTTTGCTATCAAATTCCAAAACAACCCTCTCCAGTGTACTATAATTTCAGTCCAGTTAGTGTCAAGTATTTAACTTTTGTCTTTTAACTTCTTGAGCAGAACATTCCATGCTCTTGCAGTCTTACATGTTTTTGATCAAATCATAGCTTTATGTTTGCCTTCGTAACCGCATGCTAAATTATTTAATAACTTATTGGCTTCACTGTGGTTATAACACAACAGAGCTAATGGCATTTATGAGAATTGACATGTTTAAATGCATGCAGTTCTAAGTTGTTCTCTCCTCTTTAATGGGATCATGATGAAGGCAGCTGTTGTACTGGGAAAAGAATTATTTTAGCAGGACATGATTAAAAGCTGTGGAGGAACACAAAGCTAGCGCCTAGAAGTCTGCAAGGAAGAATGTAAATTAATAGTTTTATAGGCAGATTGCTCTCTCGATTATTGTTAACAGCTTACTCCAAAGAAAGGGTGATATTACAGATATAGTACGATCTTCAATTGTTTCTGTAAAACATGCTAAGAACAGCTGTGGTGGTGTTATCCAGCCTTCATCATTTTTCTCTCCAGCACCTATGGACTGCTTTCTAGCACTAGCTCTGCAGCTGATCTTCCACACGCAGTTGACTTCATCTGTGTAATCTCTCATTTTCCCCTCTGTCGACTTCAGACTGAACATACTTCACAGCCACCTAAAAACCTTCTCTCTACGCTGAAAATTGACCATGCTTAACCTTCTAGCTCACCTTATTCCATAATCAGGATGAATACTTACCTTCTGTTCATTTTACAGCTTGCTTCCCCTTAACAATTGCTTTGCAGTTCTTTTCAGAACATGAAGATTCTTTGCAATTATGTCAGAACCGTGTGGATCTGAATAATTACTCTTCAGTAAACTTTTCTTTTTCATTTACTTCCTGGCACAATGGGCTTTCCTGTCCTCTCCAGCTGAGGTCTGATCTCCCTCCACAGCTAGGAGGAAGTCATCTATCAGCACAGCAAAAGATATTGCTTACACCATAAGTCATTCTGAATTTTGATTAAGAGACTGGCATAAATTGGGCATTGTTACAGTACTTTGTCACCTCTCTTTTACTGGTTATTAACACATTTTTAAGTGGCATGCTATGTGCATGCCTTTGTAATGCTTTTTAGGCAGATAACATCTAGCACTCCCCTATACAGAAATTGCAGGCTTGTTTCTATGAGGTCAGTGGCGTATTTGTGATGTGCTAACGAAGACAAAAGCTTCTGGTGGCTCAGACTGAAGGAAGGGCAAGCATGAGTCATTTTGTGAATTGACACGTAGATATATGCTGTGGTAAGTCTATTGTATATTCATTGTAGCAGGGCTGATTTTTTATTTATTTATTTAGATCCTCTCCTCGGTCTACACAGAACACAAACTTACAGGGAGAACTTACGCTTCCATAAAGCTAAAGGGAAATGAGACGCATTCGTCCCATGGCCTAGGCTAAGCCATTAAGTTTGGATCCATGTTTATGTTCTTAGGTATCGTGGATATGCTCTATCTTTAGAGTATTTCAAACACTTGAACTGAATGTGGTTGGGTATCACATTTTACTATCAGACCTTCTCTCTCATTTGCTGTATTAATTAACCTCAGTGCAATCGCTCTAGCTTTGTACATGTAAATGAGAACAAAATTCAACCCAATATTTATGTTATTTATTTGATCTTGATGTATAGACAAAGAATTTCAGGTAGAAAGACCAAAACCTAAAGCAAAAGCATGAAAATATATTCATATCACATTTTCATTCTTTTCCTCAGTGGTTGCTCTTAAGTCAAAATCTGACATTTCAAAAAAAAAAAAAGTATATATTTTTTCTTTTAAACGCTCCCAACCACTATATTTTTCACCTAGACTGATAACAATTCTTCAAGCAATTGTTAATCAAATCTCCTCTTGGGTTCTCAAGTTAATGAGTACGCATCTATCCATATTGCTATGTT
>VXAL01018542.1:125575-146108 GCA_013399475.1 Chauna torquata
TCCAGGAATCTTCATTAATTCTCAGAGTCTGTCTTTAATTATTTGGCATTATTAATCAAAAATTGTTTCCATAGGTCACAATTGTTGTACAAGGAACTGCAGCGCAAGTAACAGTAAGCAGGCAGTAAAGCCAAATCCCTAAACTTATGTAGATGTCTACAACAGCATAGTTTCACTCCACAGACTACATACGCACTGTATGAAAAGTGAACAGAAGACATTCAAAAATTATCTAGAGCTCAAAAATAAATCTTTATGTTCTTTACTTAAAATCCTCCTGGTACTGTTATTAAGGAAGAATTAGGTTTGCATTAATTGGAGCTTGAAGGATGCTCTGATAACATCTCTGCAGTCAAAATGCAACTACAAATAAGAATGTTTAAACTGTGGAATATTTTTCATTTGAGTTTGAATTGTTACACTCTCAACCATGTATCTGCAGTTTATGAATTAAATCCAGATTCACGTACTACACATCACACCCTGGTTAAGACACTGCAACCACCTCCTTGTAGAAGTCATCAAATGATTGTGAGAGTTACCAATCTCACTGCCTAGTTTCCTTTCTTTCCTTCTTTTTTTTTTTTTCCCCTATTTCAGAACTATCTTTAAGATTCCAGCTGAATAGCTGACTAGTACTTTTATATGCCGATCCAAACCCTGAGGCAAATGTTAGTTTAGATCCACAGCACACTTCATGAGAATTCCAGCACCCTGTGCTGTTGTAACAGAATCCTGTGCTTTAGACAGGTACTGTGCTGGCATGCTGGCACAGGGTGCACCTGCACATCATTAAGAATATGGCAGCCAGGCTTCATTAATTCCACTGTTTATTTGTGACAGGACAGCATCAGGACTCCTAAGTTCTACTACCAACTCCAGAGAGATTTTGAGATACAGCAACTGTAGCAAATAGCGTGCATAAGGGACAATCAAGACCCTTGGGCTTCGGACTCTAGATCATGAGTTATTTGCTATTTGACTTCAGACAAATTGCTTTGCTCACTTAAAATGCTATTTTCATATAGGATGAGCATTAACAGCTTCTTGACACCCTAGTGTTTTTCGACATGAGTTTAATGTTTTAAATGTTTCTCAGAGTCCTCAGCTGAAAGGTGCTGAGCAAGTTGAACACATTATCAGCTGTTATGACATGAAGACAAATTTCTTTTTTTTCAATACTGAAGCAACACTGGCTCTAAGGAGATAGCAGCAGTAAACATGGAAGGAAATGATCTGCAAAATGCAACAAGAAAGTACGCTTCTTGTTTATAAGGTGCTAAACGTTTAACCCTGAGGTTGCAATGAGTCCATGCACAGGAAGGGAAGATCACTGAGAATGTGAGTATGGGAACCTAAGAGCCACTATGACTTGCACAGCGTAAAGGATTTCTAGGTATCTCTGTGGCCTGAAAGCTGCACACTAGGCCAACAAATTAGTCCATACGGCAGCTAACCACAGGCTCCCTTCTCAAGGCCTGTGGAGACTGTGCATATTGCTCAGGTCACTAACTGAGCAACCCAGGGTCAGACAGCAGCTGCAGCACAGAAAGTCTACCCTTCCCTAGCTTATGTTACAGATTGGCATTTGGAATAAGCTTCAGGGTTTCTTCTAGCTGTCCTTGCAAGAAAAATGAAAGGAGAAATTGGCTCAGAGGAGTCAGGATAAGGAAATGTATTAGCTCCTCAGTGCTAGCTCACTGGCCTACCTTTATATTTCAATTAGTTTAGGGTAGGGAGGGCGGAAATAGTTACATTATAAAAACAGACGCATCACAAGCAGGAAAGATGTTCCTTTTTCGTAATCCTACACAGACCTTTCTGCCATTTCATCTCAACTGTTTTAGTTAAACCTAGGCAAACCTCTGATGCAGACACATTCAGTTTAAAGACGATTTAATTGGGTTCCTCTTAAATAAAAATAACCTTACGGTAAAATGTCATCACAATCTTTTGTCAGGTTAATTAACTGACTNTAAAGTTCATCACCCTCAACTGTTATTATTATATTATTAGTTATATTAATATTAGTTATTATTTAGTTATCAGTTTTTGAAGCAGTTGCCACTCAAAAATTTGTATAAGTGGTTCTATATACCTTCACTTTGTCTATATTTTTTAACTAAACTTATGCAACTCTGCACACAAATGGCTCATCAGTTCCAGTTATCTCACTTTCACGGAAGTTCCACACTTGGCAGTTTGCTGAAACCCAAGTGAGGATCATCTCAGTGCTCTTCCAAGTTGCCTTTCTCCTTCCACTGATAAAAGAGAACTTAAATACCTAGCTCTGAAGAGATGTTTATCTTCAGATAAAGTAAAAATAAAGCACAATGATTTAAGTGTTTGGTTCTAAGGACTCTTTTGCAAATCCAAGATGTTTTATTTGGATCTCTTTTTGACTATCTAGCATGCTGAAAAACTCCACACTTGAAGTTCTGCTTGATTTGTTCTTCATCAGCTGTTTGTACAGATGCTAGGTTTGTTTATTAGAAGACCCAGAAGACTGGGGGGGGGCGGGGAGGGGAATGTTTGGCCTGCTCCCCCTCTCTTTGCTAGCATGCATGCAAGCCATACAGCACAGGACATTATAACTCATCTTATAATAGAGAAGTCTGTCCCACATACTACCTGCAGTTTTCACCTGATTACTTTCCAGCTTCTGCTTTTCTTTAAATAAAGTAATCACAAGGTTGTTATTTATAATGAGCATTACACTGAAGGTCAGAAGGACCTCTGTTAAAAGGCATCATCTTTTGTCTTGCAAGTACACCTGGTGGCACAACACAGCGCACAGAATGAGTGAAGCCCAGATCACGTACATGTTTTTGTACTGTCTACTCACATTTTGTGCTGTGCAGTCTGTGGGATGCCTGGCGTCTTCCTTTCAGGAGGAACAGAAGTTGAATGCAGTTCATTTCAGGCTGAAGTTTTTCTATAGAGATCCTGTAGACACCTGTGAAGAAATGGCAAAGAATAGACGAAGCTATGAGCACAATTCCTTCAGGAGCAAAAGTAGAACAATGTGTGGGACAACACATGTGTAAGCAGGTATGGATACAGACACGTATCCTTCCTTTACCCCATTACTCGTTGAAGAACAGCAGTCAAATCACCAGTTTCCTCATGATATGGAGGTGTATCCGTTTTTTTTTTTTATGAGAAGAATCATACACTCACCCATCAGTGACATTCACTTATTCATAACCAAGAGGCTAAAACACACACAACGCCAAGGTTTTGACTACAGCATGACCAGTGTCCAGGACCACCAGTGCTCTTGTACTGTTGAACTAAGTTCAGTTCAAGGCCAGCATGGTCTGGTTTTACAAGCATCTTCCTGCCTTTATTTACTTCTTTCTTTTTTCAAGGGGGCTTTATTCTGTGTACTTAGGAAATGTTGGTCTTGTTGCTAGTGTTTCTATGCACCTGCATAGCTATGGAAAAACCTGTCAACAGAAGCTTGAGGTTTACTGGAACTTTCACAAACAATTAAAATTAAAGCCTGAAGGGTACGTGGGACTTGAGAGGGAGGAAGGAACCAAGATTAATTCACTGAGTTAAAAAACAACAACAACAAAAAAGCACAAACAAGGGGAGGAGGTGAACGGTAAGGAAGCATGGCCCTCTTTCTCCCAGATATACTGATGTGCAATCACCTGTCTACCAGCAGATTCCCTTGGGAAAGGTGAGATACGGAACAGAATAAATACAGCCACCTCCTCTGATGCTTTTGCCATGCATGGTAACCAAAACATTCAGTTATTTTGCTGTCTACGCAAAACACACAAGGGAGTAGCTGCGATTTTATTAGCAAAGCCACAGTACATTCTGTGTAAAAGCTACAGGCAGCATGGCCCATGGGGAAGTTGAGGGGGAAAGAGCTCTTCTTCCATACGGAATGAAATTCTCTTCTGCAAGAAGAAAGCACCTTGGAGGAACGTTTGTAGAGGAAGCCCACTGGGCCAGAATTTCAGCCTTAACTAAAGGTAAGCAAACCTTGGGCTGAGCACAGACGTGAATTTAAATACCCTAGGGTTGAATTTCACTTCTGGGTTCCCCTAGTTTAGGTGTTCCAAGAGCTGAGTCAAGATCTTTCAAAAACTGTATGACACGTACCTGCCAGCAGTTTAACAAAGCTCTTCCAAACAGATTCATAATTAATGAACATGTGAGGTGGTGTCAGCTTTAATGATCTCTGACTTCCTCAGTCTTTATTTATTTTCTAAGGCCTTTCCTCTTCAGCAACTGCCTGTTGTCCTATTAAAAACCTCAGTTTATAAATGGGATGTGACAAGGTGAAATAGAGCCTGAAGTGATGGCGATCATATGTGAATGCACTGTGCAGCTCTGCAGCTGCAAGCACATAAGGGAAGTTCTGATTAAAACCCTAAAATGTATTTTGCATGCAAAATACAGGAATGATGTGAATTTCTTTACTCTTACTTGACTGACCCAAAACTATCTTTTTTTTTTTTTTTTTGTTAAGGCTTCTAAGCCCTGGAAAAGGGAGCGCCATTTATAATAACATATTGGCCTCTTTCTGATAAATCCCAATCTGATAAATCCCCCCCAGATATTAAATGTCTGCTCTAAGAAACATTTGGAACTTCCAGCCAGAAAGCTGTTAAACACTATTATCTGCCTTTTGTTTGGTCTAAAGAAAATAGAATGGAAATTGGTAAAGAACCTACCTGCATCTGAAGAGAGGTGGTAAAGAACACAAGACTAATTATTGTCACTGGCCAACCAGGGCAGAACAGTTGCCACACTCTGAGCAGTGACTCTGAATAAAGAGCATTGTGGGTTTCCATATTTATTGTTCCTCTGATTCCTGATAAACGTACTTAGCTTACACACTAAGAAGTGTGCTGGGTTTCCCTCTCCACTCCTCGTTTACTCAGTTATATAAACTCAGCTTTGTATTACAAGACCTAAAAACTTTCTGCCCCATCTATTAGAAATAAGCAGAGCTAACATAACAGGCCTGAACATACATTCTGTCCAAATTTTTGTACCAGACCACCTGAAATCAGTGAAGAGCCAAATTAATAAAATTATGTAGGATGGCCTTCTTTTTGCCCCTTCTTGCTTTTCATTACACCTGAGCAATCTCATTATAACCAAGGAAGCAACATGCATATAATTGAAGATATAATTTTGCCTGAAGGGCCTCAAGTATCAAGGGGACTTAAGTGTGTGCTGAGCTTTAACCACATGGTTAAGTACTTTGCTGAGCTAAGGCTTTATTTAATGGTTCTGCTGAAGATATATCGACCACTTGATTCCAGTGAAACGAGGTGTGTAATTCAGGTAGTTTGGAAGTTCAAGTATGCAGATTTGCATTTACTGCAAAACATAAAGGTCCACCTGAAATAACATCAGTAAACAAGACGTGCAAAGCTGACCACAGAGCCCTCAAGTTCTTTGCAGAACCATCCCTGAAATATGTATGATTTCACCACTCAAAAACAAGAAAGCTTTACAGTAACATGGTTTTGCTATGAGAATATCCTATGCCTTCCTAGTATAAATGACCTTCAAAGATCACACTGCAGCTGAATTTAACTTTCAACAACTTTTGCTTCCATCTTTGCACTCAGTGTTAGCACACTGGAATAAAGATGTTGTATACCCTCAAAAAGCAATAACAAGTTGTCCTTACTCCATAACCATTTAACAGAGGGAAATTAGGTCCCTTGCTCTATGAAAACTTCAAATTCTACAAAGGTTTCATTTCATTAGTCACTAAACTGAAAAACAAATTCTGCTGAACCAAAGATGGAAAGACCTCGAGAGCCAGAATGCAAACATAACCTTCTATGTAGGCATGCTTGCTTCTGATAGATTGTCCATCACAGCTATTCAAGACCCAAATTGACTAAGACTCCTGCATATATACTTTGAGTAGACAAAACTCACATATTTACAGGAAGGGATATAAAAGAATATCCTCCTGAAATGTAGCCTAGAGCGCTTCCAGATTGCTTAGATGACAGCTCATTTGCAAAATACAGTTGATTCACCAGCACAGAAAGCAGCTCTTACATTTCTGGTACAGAAAAATTTGAATTCTTCAGGCAAAAAGAATGCTGACTACAGCAGGTAATCATGAGAACTATCCCATCTCACTAAACAACCTCATTTTACTACCTCATCATCTCATTAAATCCCACATAATAACTATTTATTCAATTATCATTCATTATTATTTCAGGGGTACTCAAGCTTTAGCAATAGATCAAGGAGAATTTTAAGCTCATTGCAGTAAGATTTCCCCACCCCCACCTCCCCCAGGTTTCTCGTTAGCAAAATAATTGCGCAAAGAAATCTCTTTATTTGATACCAAAATTCATTTAGGGTAAAAAAAAAAAATTCAGAATTATATAGAAATTCTTCTCGAAGCATAAAAAGATAGGAACCCCTTCCGCCGCTCACTGGCTAAGAATTAAGCTCCTGCACAATGTGCTAACAAAGTGAAAAGTAAATAGCTTGTTTAGTCTCCGTAACAGTATAGTACAACCACTTCTACGTTGGGTGTAAGCGTATTGGTATAATAGTCAAGGAGTACTACTCTTCCCCAACCCTAGGAAAAATAATCATGATATATTCTTTTTCTGTGTTACCTAGTCACATTAAGTGTCTCCCGTACCTCTTGCAAATGCAAGTATGCAGAGATCTGCACTCCCAGGAGCTGTTATACTAAAGATATATTATAGCATTACTAGGTGGCGGTAACAGAAAGGAGGAATCAACACTATACAGGATTTTGGTAACAAAAATTTGCAAACATGCAAATGCATAGAATATTTATTTATTTATTTATTTTGCTGTTGCTTCTTGAAATACCATTCTAGGAACCTCAGGACTTCTAAAATACATAGCAATCTGTGTTTTAATATAAGAGTCCAGCCTCCCAAATGAATTTTGTCCTGAGTGCAGCATCATGCTCAGCTTAGTCTGATTCTCACTTTCTTCCCTGGAACATTAATGAATGGATTTCCCATCCCATCCAAGGACATTCATTATTGCAGTTTACGAGTTAGTTGTGCTTCACTCCACACAACTGGTTTGCTGCTTTCCTGAAGGCATCTTAATTCCTAACTTTCAGCAGGCTCCCTCCAAATGAAAATCACTATCAGTATGGGCAGTATTCGGAGTTTTAGTATTGATTTATGCCTTGGGCAAAGAGGTTAATTAAATGTGAATTTTAAGCTGGCAACATGATCAAGGGAGTGAGGAAATCTGAATTCATGAATACTTCCAGGGTTGTTAAAACCGTTTAAAATGAACAGTGACTGGAAATACCCTGCCTGTTACTAGCAACTGCGTTAATGTGATTCTGACCGCTTTAAGACAAATAGCTGGTGGTCTCAGGTATTCTAGTTCAGCAGGGCTGTTTTTGTTTAGCATTTTTATGGACAGTAACACTGAATTTAATATTGTATAAAAACTGTTCTTGTACTTCTTTCATTTCTTGCCTTTTACTCCTCTTACCCTTTCAAAATTTAATCCTGAAACTGTATGAACTACTGGCTGTATTAACTTTGAACCCAGTCTTGGCACAGATGGTACATGCTCTAAAACAAGCTACCAAACTACCTTAGCTGAAAGATTCTGGCCATAGCTCCAGCCAGCACCTGTTCAGCAAAGCCAGAAGAACTGTATCCACCCATTCATTTTAAAAGGAATCGTGCCAAGATGTTCTAGCTGCACTTCAGAGCACAAACACAAGTGGAACCTCCACAGATTTAAACTACAAACCTATGCTCTTGATTTCAACGACAGCAGGAAATGATTTTTTATGCTCATGTACTCTTTTCTCTCCTAGGTTTATTCTGTTTTCTTGTGGCATCTTTACAGATAATACAAATGTTTGCTTATACAAGCAAGTAGGAAATTATTTTCCACTTAAAACTTGGTTCTTATAGGGTAGCAGTAAAGACGTGGGAGAGAAGCAAAACATATAAAGCAGCAACACTTCTTGTAAGAAACACATACCCTGACATACTGTGATTCAGCACTGGAATCCCAGTAAGATTACAACTGGGGAAATTAAAAAAAAACAAAGAGGGAAAACAAAACAAGGCAAAAAAAAACAGCAGTTCAATTGCTATCACCACTCTGCTACCTCCTGCCCTACAAGCCTTTCACAGTCATTTGATCAACCCAGTAAAACAGATACAGCACTGATAATATACCAAAACTTTCTGCAACAGCAGAACGATTCCATACCAAAACTGACTAGCCTTCACCTCACTTTGATTTTTCGGCACTTGTATTGCAGACTGTAGCGTAATGCATTTACAGTTAGTGAAGAAAACAATCGCACTTAACACCATTCATTCTGCACATCCCACAGCAAACGACCACCTTGCAAGGAAAATGATCCAGTTCCTGCTATTTGTTTAGACTGTCCTGTTGTCTTTACCTCTCCATCCTTCACAGCAGACTATTGCTACTAACAAAGGGCAGAGAGAAAGCCGAAACTGGTTATTTATGCAGTACATTGCCTTAACTAATGGACAGAAAAACGTGATCAATTGCTATTTCTTTTCCTCCTCACCTCATCTGAAACCATAGGCTTGTGGAAGTTCTTTTATTACCTATATCTGCAAATCTCTTTGGAACACTGCACAACAGCAATCTGCAATGAAGTGTTAACATTCGGTCTTCGCCCTTGGCATACTGTGCATGTCTTGATAGAGAGAGATCATGCCTGAACCACAACCACTTCCAAATTTGTAACAAGCTGTTGATATTTGCTTTCTGGTGACTAAGGGGTGGTTTGTCTGTTTGTTTGTTTGTTTGTTTTAAATTCCCTGCCCTCTCACATCAGGGGATGCTTATCTACTATTTTAAAAGGTTAAACTGAGAAAAAATAACCTGTGAATAAGCAGCAACAGTGACTGAATAACTAGCAAAAAATTAATACTTGCATTTATTTTGAGTAAATCAGAAGTAACACAAGCAGTGTCAGCATGGACAGATGCAAGAAAGCTTGAGCTCCTCTTAGTTTTTTGACACATATTCTTAGCGCACTACTGTGTCCAAACTAATAGAATCTTAGTCAAGAAAAAACAAAAAACAAAACCCACCCACCAGGTAAGCTGCAGACAAGAATAGCTCTTACTTCCTTACCCCAAACCAATGGACAACCTGCTCACTGACTGACCTTGTAACTTGCCAGTGTTATGTTCACAAGGGTGCTCACTGCCATGCAGTACAGATACCAGAACTCATTCTCAATCAGTTGCAGGAGGCCCCAAAAGCAGCTTCTAGATAAACTAGCCCATATGCAGTACTATCACAGCCGGACTGCTGAAGCCAGCTAGTTTAGAGCTTGTTCAAGGATCCCTTACATTACCTCCCTGACACAATATAAAAGCATTCTGGTGTCTTTAGTCAGTAGCTTGAAAGAAGACAACATTAATTGAATACGGTATGACAGATTAGCTCACAAAAAAACTTCACCTGGCAGCAAGAAAAATGTGTCTTCTCATTCCAATGGAGAGAGATAAAATTGGCATGCAGTTTTATACATATGAATACACGTAGAAAGTTCTGGGTTTGAGGCACTGAGCAGCAACAGGAAAAGGAAACTGCACCAGGATGCTAAGCAGCACTATTTTGCCATGAATTATCCACTTTTTTCCCCCCTTCCTTTTTGGCTGAAGTAATAGCTTTTCCCACTCTGTGTTATATCCAAGGAAGCAATAAACATCATGGTTCCAGTGGATATGACATTACTACTGACCTGTGCAATGTAAACAAGATAAAGATGAACTCCATAGTATTTCATCAAACCCTGGTTTACTTTGTTGCATAACACCATTTTGAAGCAACTACACCAACCTCCTCATCGAGAGCACAACGGAAAGCAGGTTGCACATATATTTGTACATAAGGAAATACTTTTTCGTTGGGCAGGTGCCGGAACCTTGGCACAGGCTGCCCAGCGAGGTGCTGGAGGCTCCTCCTTGGAGGCATCCACCAGCTGCCTGGACGTGGCCCTGGGCAGCCTGCTCCGGGTGGCCCTGCTGGAGCTGGGGGTCGGGACAGACCCAGAGGTGCCTCCATCCTCAACCAGTCTGTGCTGCTGTTTTATATATACACTTACATATACATACATGTATATGTGTGTATAAAAGTTTTAAATATATTTAAGTACACAGACACACACAAACCCCAAAATAAATACTCTGTTTACCGGCAACAATCCCATTGCAACTGGAGCAACTACAGTGTAATTTTATGTCACCACAGCGTATGGATCTGCAGTTCTCCACCCTAAGTATATGTCTGGCTCTAACTCTGTGCAAATACAGTAGGGGTAGCAGCTGTCTTGAGTTTATTTCTTCCAGAATACTTTTAACAGTCCTCTGATACTTAATTATACACCGCACATTTTTCCTCCTACAAAAGTGTTTTATTTCAAATTTCAAAATCCTACTCCATTAGCATGACTGAAATTAGGAAACAATAGTTATTGTTTTCTATAGCGCTTTCTGTTAGGGCTGGTTACATTTTCTGTTGTGAGCAATTCATCAGCCCAATTTCGCCCTTTTCCCACCCCCTCACTCTACAAAATGAATGAGTTCTCATTTAACTACTTCGCTTTTCACCCCCAATTATTTCATGAACATTGTATTAAAAACATTATTTAACAACTGATTTTTAACTTTTCTTATTTCTTTTACATAATATTTTACCTCCATCATTACTTCTCAGTTATTTCCTGGACTGACCATTTACCTTGCAAGTTTTTTCTACTACTCATTTACAAAGTCTAGGGCTTAAAATCAGTTTGTCTTTGTGCAAAATTTTTTCTTGAATACATGCAATCATAGTATTTCATGAAGAATATATTAAACTTGGCAAAACATCTGAAGAGTAAATCCTGGAAATGCACAACAACTTATTTGTGCGTTTTCCCCTTCCGTTCATGTTCTGTGTAGAGTTCTCACAAACGTGGAGGGGGAAAAAAAAGGGGAATTGCAAATAAATAAGGGAAATGTATCCACAATTAATTACATTGAAAAAATTAGCCTTTGCTAAGGCTGTACACACAGTAATTACCACAGTATTCTTTGAGATTCATATTTACTAACCGCCTTTTCTGGGCATGCAGCTTTCATGCACAGAACACACCTAACTCCCATTTGAACTCCAAATTTGAAAAAACTTATGTTTTTTCCACCTTCCATCTCCTTCCCCAATTAAAATATTGATCCTTTACAGCTTATGCATGATCTTACTATGTTTTCATACTAAAAAAAAAAATAAAAAAATCAGATCATGTTGTGACTTGCATGAGGAAATAAAGAGCAAATGAGATCGATCTTGCTACAGCATAGGGTACACATAGGTCTTGTACCAAATTTAAGTGTAACATCAAACCATACCAAATAAGCTGGTATAAAACTGGGTGAGCATCCTTACGTCAGCCTAGGGGACATACATTCCAGTTTCAGTTTTTATTAGGGATTAACTTTCTAAACCACTTTACATAAGCGTAAAGAGAAAGGTAAGATATATGGTTCCTGGACAACAAGGCCTAGGTGCTGACAGCCCTAACAGCAGAGACTGTAGTTTTTTCAAATTAAGGAATACTCATTTACACGATATCCTATTATGCCTCAGCTTTTTTTGTCAAGCTGGTGAACTCCGCACTGATATGCTATTTCTATTTAATCTTTTAAAGCAATCAAAATTGTTTATCTTTGCTGAGCCAGATCAGTTCAAACTTACACAAAAGCTTTTCTAAAGATTACTTTTGCTCTTCTTCTAGCCCGTTGTTCCACAGAGAGCTGCCTAACGCCATATCCCAACAGATTCACAAATGTCACCAAAACCCGCAGAGCACTGACCTTTACAGCACTCCACTAAACCATGCAACACGTGGCTCTCAGAATAATTGAGCTTGTTGATTTGTGCTGGGAGAAGTGGAAAACCACGATTCTCTTTCTTACTGTGTACACATGAACTTATATGTTAGTAAGAGATGATCGTCATGAACTTATGAAAATTGTTTTTCAGGGGACCAAACAAATGTTGTTCATACCTCTTGTGTACAAAGAATTTCTCTGTGCAGAGGCCACTATGTTAGGCTCAGCAAAAAAATATAGCAAAGGATAAGCCATTATTCCAAAGCACATACAACTCAAGTAGAAGATGAGACAAGAAGCAGCAGTGAAATAAAACATGCATCATGGCGATGCTTTAGGGCAGCATTAAAATAGCCAAGAAGAAAGAGAAAGGGCAGATTTTAGATGCTTGAGGAATGTGGTCCAACTTAAATACATAATATATATAAATAGATCTGTAATGGGACCCTGTGCAAGACACTACGTGCCTCATTTTGTATTGTGCTTTTCTATTTAGACTGTAACCTCTTCAGGGTAGAAAATGTTTCTCAGTGTAGTTCAGCAGCATCTGAAACAATGGGAAAAGAAAAGCACATGAAAGCAGGTAGCTTATCAAAACAAAGAAAAAAAATCGAAGTTCCAGTAAATTGTACCGTTATGAATGCTGTAGGAAAATATAATTTTGCTGTCTGTTTTCAATATCCACTGCACTTGCATATTTGTTTAAAAATTTTTTTAATTAACTTAGTAATTAATTGTTGCTGTTTTTTATATTTTTAACATTAAGATAACCTTGTATTATATTTTCTGCAGTCAACAACGGTCAAGATTTAAACATAAAAATCACGAATTAGATATCAAAACACCAACTGTTAATATAACGTGAATAGATGACCAGATTGCTCTTGTGACAGAAGCGGTCACAAGTTGTCTACAAGGGTAACAACTTATCATATGTTTTTAAGTTTTTCTTTCTGTACATTATGCTGCTAACAGTGGGAGAAGCTTCCATCAGCTTCTGGGTTGAAGAGAGGAAATGTAGTCCATCTGGGTAGGAATTAATTACAAGTCTGATAATGACAGCATCATATGGATGAGTCCACTGTTTGTAATGGAGGGCAGTCTAGAAACCCTGGGAAGCACAAACACACATCTGAGAAGAAATAGAACAGCCCTAGCTAGGCAAGTTAACAAAAACATAATAGTAAGCTGAGGCTTGTTCTCCTTTCCTAGGTGTGTTCAAATTCAAAAAGGGAATAATACAGTGAAAGAATTCTTGAAAAAACACCTCTGAAACAATTCCTTAACTGGGTACATCCCCAAATACTGCTGCTTTTTATCCCCTATTACAATAATAAATTAACTTAAAGGCACTTTCACCCCAGGAAAGAATATAAGTGGAAATGATAGACTGACACAAATGTAATTTGTCCCATAAGATTCAACGAGAATAATCGGAAAGTAGGTGGTGACCCAGAAACCAGATGCTTAAGCACATTTAGATATCTCACTGCTGATGAAATGACGACGAACAATCCGTTTCCACACACTGCAAAATCTGATCCATTTACATACAGATTTCTGAAATCTGTCCTTGAAACACCTCGTGCTGGCACAGACCTCCGCAGTGTCAGTTCCAAAGCCTCGCTGTATCTCTGATGCCAAAGCTGCATTTTGCCCAAGGTAAGTTTTATATGTAGGCTTCTGTTGAAGGCAGAACAATAAGGACTGTTTTCTGATGTCCTCCATGTTAGCAGCAACACACAGAGTAGAAATATTAACCATGACTGGCAAACTTATAGGGTTTAATTTCCCAGCATATTTATTTATTCAAGTGACTATCATAAAAAGCCCGTCACCTTGACAACGAGGCATTTATTTATGCCATTCTGTACTTCCAGACTTGTAACGATACCTATACAGAATGCAACATTAGCTGCCACTGCTATTTGGTAAGTAACCCCAAAACAGTAGCGTGAGCTTGGGGTAAGGGACCAGAACAACACCCAGGAGAGAGACTGACACAGTTTATAGCTTCTTGCCATGCTAGGCATTTTGTTTATGGATATCTCTGAGAGTTCACACCCATCTGTAGTCGATCAGGCACTGACTTCTCAGTAACCCACTAAATGCTGTGGGCTCCAACTGGAGTAAGTATTAAGCATAGACACAGAATATTAAAAAAGACTACATCTGGAGGATGAGGCAAATCAGTGGAAAATGAAAAACCAGAGAGACTCTGCAGGGCTTTGACTGGCAACTGAGGATGGGACAGATCCACTTTTCAGACTCTGTTCAGGACAATGCACTTGGAAGTGCTTGGTCATTTGGAGACCAAACTTAAAAGCACCTATAACGAATCNGAAAACCTGTAGCTTACTATCACTGCTCTAAAAAGTTCTTCTAAAAGGCACTACATGCTAGATACTGAAAAATCAAGTCTACATTTGAAACAAAAGAATGTAGGTTTTCTCTTCCCAATGACATTTTTATTTTTCTAGAATGAGATGAATTTTGCTGGTTAGAGCAAGGTCCAAATGGAATCTAAACCCTAAAGATCTTACAGTCTTTTGGGGGGAGGGGGATAAGATAGTACACATTCACACATACAGAAAATATTTTATCTGATGTAATGAAGCATTCATAGTCTGACTCTGCTCAGACTTGCCTCCAGTACAAACATGAAATCAAATTCAGTAAATCTACAAGTCCAGATGTCAATTCCCTACACATCAGAGCCAGAAGCTGTTCAGTGCATTACTGCACACATCCCTCTAGAAAACGAAGAGGCTGCTCCCCACAGGTCCGTCAGTCACCCAGTCTGACAAAGTAGTTTCAAACTCGTCTTGTGTCATTTCCCAGTCAGCATGAATCAAAATGTTGTCCTAGCCGTCTATCGCCTTTGGGTTTCCTTCAGCACTACAGAGAAGCTGATGCATCGTGACAAATATAAGGAGGAACAGGAACTCAGCCTCCAGTTGCTTTTCCACAATTGCACAGAGTGAAGGCAGGCCCATGAGCCACTCCACCACACCACTCAACCTGCTAGTAGTATTAGACCAGCACAGTACAAGTACTTACTAAAGAATTAACATGTAAAAATATCCAAATCAGCTAAGCAACCTCACCCGCACCAGAAATGTTAAAGACTAATAATTTGATTCACAGACAGTAGCTGAGTATCAGCTACAAAACCAGCTAGTTAGAGCTGGTCAAAGAGTCTTGTCATCCCTGTGTCGTCCCCACCCCCCGCCAAACAAAATAACTTCATTTTCTGACCATTATTTCAGATTTGTGGAACGTGGGTCATCTCAACAGCATTTTGTTGTTTAGAATTTTTTTCCTAAAACAAAAACCCTAATAAACTCTGCAAGCTGCACCTATAAAGATAACTTCAAAATGCCCATCACGATTAGCAAATAAACTCAGACAATATATATTTTGGGAGCGTTTGGCTTTGCCTTTTAAAAACAAATCTGCCTATATTTTTTTAAAGGCTGTGACTTCAAGGTGTCTGAGCCCATCACAACCATTAGCAAGTAAGAATATCCTGGGAGGACAAAGATACTACCAACCCTTTACAACAGAAAGCAAACAACCTATGCGCGGCTCAGGATTATACACTGAGTTAAAGGCTGAGAGATATGCACTTTAATTGCTTCATCACCTCTTTCCTCCAGGTGGAAAGACCTTCCTAAAATTTGGGCATGTTCACGTGAGGTGTTTGATTCAAAATAATCTCTGTGATAAACCTCACCTGTTTCATAGTGCCGTTCTGTCCACTGGAATCTCAGTGAAACGTGGTGGGCTCTCTGAGGTTTTACCTTGGGTGATCAAAAATAACTTCTTGCTGTTAATAGCCCTCACCTAGCATCTCTTCAATACGCGCAGAATATCGGTGAGCATGAAGGGACACCTGCTGGCAAGAGGTGACATTACAGGTAGCACCAGCCCCGTGGTTAGTTACTGAGGATTGGCACTGTAAGAAAACCTCAAATGATATTACAGCCTGTGATTGTTCAGTGATCGATACTCTGGAGGAGACAGAGACGGTAATAACCGAAATACAATATTCCTTTTGCTTAATTCAGGATTCAGTTGCAACTGCATCAGGGTAACTCTATCCAGTTGGGTTACCTGGCTGCCTTACAACACGGATAAACTGAATACTGCGTCTGCAAAGCTGGAACATGTTTTGAAAGAACCTGAGTGCACTGCTATGCCCTGCCAGCCTAGCAAAGCAATGAAACTGAAGACAAGGTACTCACACCAGGTGACTGCAAGCTTCTGCCTCAGTAGTAAACAGCCAGAGATGACTGTGGGAGAAAAGGTACACACCCTCAAAGGCACACATACAGTAGTGGACTCCCATGGCAGTTAGCACCTTCAAGGATATGAACACACACACACACACACACGCACGCACAGAGAACAGGATCTACCAGACAACAGCATTTAAGAGCAGCACTAGGGTATTTGGATACCTCTCCACACTGAATTACCAGAGTCACAGGTTCCAGAAGAACCTATAGCTTGTCCTCAGCACAGAGATAATGCTAAGCGGAAACTGGAGCGCACCTGGACACAAGTGAAGATCACTATACAAGAGCGAACATTTCCCATTCTGCCAGTGCCTAAGCCAGAGGCTAAGAAAAAGCACTAGGGCAACAAGTGAGGGACATGAACTCACCGCTTAGATGCCATGAGCAACTTACCTCACCAGCTTGGTTCTGTGAGCCACGATACTGGTTTACAGCTGTTCCATTTTCCCCTCCCTCTCTAAAGGTATGAGAATTTTGCTATAACACAATGCTGTGCTTTGCCACATTATAGTGATGCAAAACTAGTGGAAAGATACTTCCCTCCCCTAATTCACCTTTTCATGCTTGTCTCGCAACATTTCAGGCTGGGGAAGATGCACTGGAGAATGGACATGACACTGTAATTAAGAGGCCAATATAGCTATTTTTTCCTTTTATCCATATAAAGGAAGGAACTTTCTGAACACTCACATTTGCTATAAAAGGCCAACTTGCCTTGAAGTTGCTCCTTTAACCAGCCTTATCTTCCACTCACTCTTGTAATAAAAATCTATTAGCAATGGTGCAGAAATCCTTTAGATGTGGTTTTCTGTTTTGAAAATAAGCACTCAACAGATCTCCTTTTGCAATGGAAAAAAAAAAAGGCAAAAAATATTCCATAAAAAGCAATGCCCCCATTGCAGCACTGATCAACACTAAAATAACACCATGCGTACCTGTGATGGGGAAAGGGGCAGATATTTCAGTGACAGAAGACTAATTCCATGCTCTCCAGAGCCTGCTATTAGTAGCAAAAGCATGCAAAAGTGTATATATATATAAAACGATGGAAAAATAGCTAGACAGCATTCCCTGAATATACCTTGCTTTTGGGTTTTCTTCAGCAGGATGCGTGCTTGCATGACCAAGAACACTGCACTAATTTGGTAATGTTTTGCTGGTCTTTTCTCCCCACATGCAAAGCTCAGTTTAAGAAGAAGAAGAAGGAAAAAAATCTATTTCACCAGTCATGAGAGAGCAATTTTGTCCCTCTCTGTGGCTTGGATAGAGTGACAATATATGCTATCAGAATCTATTGCAGAACAAGTGTCACACTGCAACTGCAAAAATGGGATGGTAGAGTATAGAAGGCAGAAGAACAAATCTAGCAAAGGAGGTGGTTACCTAACATAATTTATATCCAAATCCACATTAGTTTATTGCCAGAGCACACAAAGAGGCAGGCACTTATTGCTATATCTCTGCTGTGTAACGGGGGAAAGAAAACACCCTGCTTTCATATGTGGAACAGCTTGCACCCTGGACTGAGAGGACATTTCGAAAGAGAGCAAATGCACGGCAAAAGGAAGGAAGAATTTATCAGTCAGCTGGGCAGGCCAAGCAAAGCACACAGGGAATCAAGCAGCAGTCTAGTGGAAGAACATCAGCAAACACACAGCACAGACAGAACTTCAGACAGCACCCACTGCTCTGGGTAAAGAACAGCTGCTGCTGATCTGGTAGCTCTAAATACTGATCACCTTCATAATGACACACTATTAAAAAAGCGGAAAATGCCAATGTTATCTATCTTTCCATACTGACCCTAATTGCTCTCAGGATAGATTTTGCTTTACTTTCTAAGTATCGGCTTCAGAAAAGGAAGTATTATGACACACGAAGTTACATAAACGCTGCCTGGATTAGACTGTGTATTCTGAGTGGATGTAACTGAAAGAGAGGGAGAGCTGGAAGTGCTTGCTTACTAGCATATGGACAAGCCATAATAAAGGTCACATGAGTATTTTATGCTAACAAATACCAGCCAAAAACAAAGGAGACATAGCACTACTATACAAGAACGTTGTTTTCCAGGCCCTACTCTTTCTTTGCTGCCTTATACTATTCACAATGATTAGATGAAGCCATATTCTTGCCTTGTACCAGGACCATTTAGGAAGGAGCTGGAAAGCACTATCACCATCACAGCATCTGAGCACTTTACAGTCAGGGCTGTTTCACCCCTCCATTCTAGAAACAGAGCAGCAAGACACTTTCGGTGCTCTTTCACTTGAGGAAAAAACAGACCTTGCAACCAGTACATTAAAAAAATTGTTTTTGTACAATTTCAATAAGGGTAAAAATGGCTTATGTGAGAAGTGTCCCTAGTAAATTATTGGGTATCGATCTTTTTCCATCACACGCTAGAGATAAGAGCAAGTTTAGGGACCACCCTTCTCACTACCTCTACCTCTCTCCATTTATATTTTAAATATTAAGCGTTTTCCTCCCATTTTTCCACTAACCAGATGTGAATGATACTTCTAGAAGAATTTTCCATAGAAGCTCATCTCTTTAGAATGTTTCTCAAAATATTTCTCAAACCACACAATGTTGATTAGCTGATGTTTGTAAAGTTTTGACTCAAAAGATAACTACAAACATAATGGTTCCAATAATTCAACACAAGAAAAAAAAGTCAGAATACTTCCCTAAGGCTTTTATTTTCAAATATAGTTGTGAGGATTCCCCCCCCTTTTTTCTTTTATGCAAAGTTTTCCAAGTTCTTTTGCTTCAAGCTGATCCTCATAATTAAAAGAACTGATTAAAAAAAAAAAAAAAGCCTCGTTAGCAGGATCTGTGCATATTAAGAGTTCATTAAAATGTAATTCCCAGAAAACAGGACATTTTAATCCATCCATACTTGGGAAAAGAGGGAGAATTTTTTTTTTTTCCCCTGCATGTATCTGTAGGCCATATGTGTTAATTACAATTTACTTGTATAAATGAGAAAATTATACATTAGCATGTAGTTAACTAGTTATTAACTCAATTACTCTTCAGAGATTAGGGAGAAATTATACTCCCAGCTAAAGCATCCATTCTAGCTTGTATGTTAGTGTTTTCATGTTCTTTAATCTACAGAGAAGGCAAAAGGATCAAAACCTTATTACAAACCCTGCTTAAGTACCATAAGCTACACAGAGAAATACTGCTACATCCATCTTACAGGAAAGTACACTGAGGTAGAGGTTGCATACAGCCAGCATCCATCCCGCCCATCTCTGCCATAATCCTCGCTACACTGTAAGAAGCATGAAGCTGAATGAACCAAGTTGGGGCCAGGAGGGATCAGCAGTCAACCCTGCAGCTTTGTAGCACCACTGTACCTTAAAGGGACACATTCCAAGCTAGTATTTTGTTTTTAAAGTCAAAGGATGTTTCCTGACCAATTGCAAAAGAAAGCATCGAGTCAGACCTAGTAATTCTCTTCTCCTTAGTTTCCCTGCCTGTGAGATAATAGCAATAGCAATCTTGTTCTTAGAGATGTACCGATTAAAATGATCACATAAGCATTAAATACTGCTTTTTAGAGTCTTTTCCATGTGGTTATCAGTCCCATCATACACATGAATCAATACATCATTCCTAAACAGCAGCAAAATAATCTTACCTGTAGATAAGGAACATGTGACACATAAGGAAGGCAGCTATTACTTGGGGGTTCCTCCTGTCATCTTTACTCCTACTCAGCTCAGTAGATTGTAACATTGCAAGAAGAAACAGAAAAATCGGATTAAGGGAGACATGCACCCTTTTGGTTAGCCTTTTAAACTCAGCACAGTTGTCCAGGTGGTGCTTAGAGCAGTACTTATTCAACTATTTTTTCTGCTTTTGGTTCCCCCTGTCCACATACACTATCAGACTACTAGAAGTCATTTTAGCAACAAAAAGAATCCTACTTCCTTTGTAAATAAATCCCAGACACAAACTGGCAGCTCCCATCTCCCTACCTACTCAGAGGGAATTTGGCTGAACTCCTGAGGAAAAGCAGAAGAAACATACTAACAATTTGGCAAGCATTCTAAAGAGATGAGCTTCTATGGAAAATTCTTCTAGAAGTATCATTCACATCTGGTTAGTGGAAAAATGGGAGGAAAACACTTTTTCTTCACGTCTCACATCTACCTTGTACTGGTATGAGTCACTACATATAGCAGATAATCACCATATGGGGGGAAGATGGTCCCAAATTGGCCTAATCTTCAACCGGGATAAACTGATTCCTTGCAGTAACACCATTTTCCAGCTCTTTATTACCTGTTCAGTGTATCAGCAGCATCACTTGATAAAAACATTCAAAAT
>VXAL01018544.1:0-34175 GCA_013399475.1 Chauna torquata
CTCTCTCTCTCTCTCTCTCAGTAATTAAGACTTCATAGAATCATCATAGAATNGAGGGTCGGTCACTCCACCACCTCCCTGGTCAGACCATTCCAGTGCCTGACCACTTTCTGAGAGAAAAAGTTTTTCCTGATATCTAATCTAAATCTCCCCAGGCGCAACTTGTGGCCATTTCCTCGAGTCCTATCATTAGTTACCTGACAGAAGAGGCCGACCCCCTCCTCACCACAACCTTCCTTCAGGAAGTTGTAGAGTGCAATGAGGTCTCCCCTGAGCCTCCTCTTCTCCAGACTAAACAATCCCAGCTCCCTCAGCTGCTTCTCATAAGACTTGTGTTCCATACCCCTCACCAGTTTTGTTGCCCTTCTCTGGACATGTTCCAGGGCGTCGATGTCTTTCTTGTAGTGAGGGGCCCAAAACTGAACACAGTACTCGAGGTGCGGCCAACTTACTTAACTTACTTCAGAATTTGGAATTTTTTTCTACAGGTGTGGGAGAGCTGCTGTTTGTACCTGGTTATTAGGAAATGTGTTGTGAGCATCTTACAGGCAATTTGACACGGTGCGAATGCAAATCTTTATCGTGAAGGCAGGCAACAAATCAGCTTTTGATCAGCTATGAGATCAACTCCTACTTGGTGCTTACAATGCTGAGATATTCTGATAACTTGAGCTGATTGCTGTAAGTTGTTTTTCAAGCTCTCTTCCATACTTGATGATCAAAGATAGAAGAGTGCATAATTCATGGCTTTTCATATTCACTTTTATATTTTTGGTTTACAGTAGGTGAATGCATCTGCCATTTTAATGAAATATATGCCCAACCACTACACAGTTATTGGAATGAGGATTAACATGATAAATGCATGTACTTTTCCCAACTCATCTTCAGGAAGGAGAATCTTTCAGAGACAGTCTCTCTGCTGGCAGTTCTGCAAGGTTTTTGGCTTTAGCATATTTGGGCCTTTGGATGTCTCTCTCTCTTTTTTTTTTTGTACAGTTCTCCTTCCCCTACGGCTAGGGAATACCAGATACCCCATGGTATCTGTAGGCTAAACAGTATGAGTACACTTTGAAACTGAGCATTGTATGAGGCTGATTCTAAAAGCTTTTGTGACAGCCCCTCTCTGCTCTGGCATGACTAGTATTTTTTTTCTTTCTTTCAGAAATAAATAGAGTCTTTGCCATTTGAATAGCTGGTTTGGCTCTGATAGACAAATGCCTACACTTCAGGGATGATATGGTATGCCCATGATATACAAACTCACTGCAAATGAAGTGGGGTTTGTAGTCAAAATCTGTGTAGGGACAGTGTACCTTCTGAGGTGCTTTGAGAGATGGCCTTTTGCCATAATTCATTTTTATTTTCTTTGTCTTTTCTGCTCTTTATTCATACATTTATGGTAACACCAATTCTGATATCCGTTTTGACCTGCCGTTGTACTTTGCCTCCTGAATTGCCCTTGTCTGCTGCGTCTCTGGTGGAGTAACCAGGGCTCTGTGTGTCGCTGCTTGGTGCCTGCACCTTTGCTTCTGCAGCACAGATGAGATTACACTTGCAATTAGAGAATTGCATAAATTAGCTATGTTGCACGGGCTGGCTGTGTATAAATACAGTGGCTGATACCGGAGATGAAAGACCCGTTTCCCATTGGGAACCGTGGGGGTGGTGCAAGAGGGGAGCAAAAGCGCTCCTGAAACATTTCAAGGTTCTCCAGCCCGTTTTGTCCCTCTGCTCCCCCATTCAGTTGCTTGAGGACATAAGGCCACCCTTCTCTGTAGCAGTGTGGGAGAAGACTGCTCTTATCTTGTTTTCTTCTTATGCAGCCCATTAGCAGTTTGGCAATGTGCCTCCTGTGATCTGAGAGATGTCCTCTGGGAAGTACACCCCTTTTCATGTCCCTCTCCTCAGGGACTGAGAGACTGTGCTCTGCTGGGGTTGTCATTTCCATTTTTTCTTTGTTTTTCACCAATGTTTGAATTTTCTGATAGCATCCTCATGGCGTAGATGGAGTAGGATGGTACAAAGAATGCTGGGATTTAATTAACAAGGACTCGAACACTAACGTTTTCCTCCTTGTAGCTCACATAAGTACATAAGACAGAGAGACGTAAAAAGGAGCACCTTTTGTCCCTTCCCTGCCAATTTTAGAGGGAGAAGGCACCAATCCCTTCAATTTAGCCATGGGTACAATTGCTCTTCCTTGTAAATAAGGGGGGTTGGGAGGTAATGTTATTAATGTTCCTACACAACCCCTCAGGCAGATCATTGTCTTTCTGATGACTGTGTTTGCAGTGGTCCCTGCTCTGCCATTTAATACGCTGCTGGTGTTGAAGGGGATGCTCTGATGCCTGTTTCATCATCACTGGAGGCATTTTTGTCACTGTCAGCTGCCGCAGAAGAAGAATCTCTGTTCCTTGGGATGTATCCCATGTAAGTGTCCATTGGCTGGCTGTGTAACACTGGTCCTTGTTTGTGCACAGTGGTCAGTTACCAGCTCTGAAAGGTTATGATACTCCAGTGTTTTAAATTATTGTAATAGGAAACCTGTTTTTTTCCTCCATGGATCCAAATTGAGTCCACATTTTGTGATTTGAGACCCTGGCAATACCTTGATGCTTCTTTTAGGTGTTACAGATTGAAGCCTTCTGCAAATGAAATCCATGCGAGTGGTGCCCCTGGTTTCACAGAAATGAACACTACAATGAACCACTCAATGTTCAACACCTGTAACAGCCGTCATCTCCTGCCACACATGTAGCCCTTCTGCTGAAGGAATCCCAGTCCCACCCCTGCTCAGCATTACTTCTCCTCTTGCATTTGCAGCTGAGACTCTCCATCAGCAGTGTCTTACTCTGCAAAAAGATCCTGAAGAGGTTTTTAATGTGGCTGGAAGAACTGGTGGTTTGTTACAAGAAAAAGCTGTTTGCACTGCTTGCACACCCCAACTGATGCAGAGTGAGCGGGGTAGAAAATGACTGACCACTAGTGCTTCTTGTACTAAAGAAAATTGAAAACAAAGTGTTGACAATTGCTAGCACTGCCCTTGTGGTAGGCAATTCTCAATCACAGTTACTTGTGCATTAATATGTACAATATGCTAAATTGCAGAGAAGACCTGCTCAAGGGGTGACCATTCCTTGCAGAGATACCATCTGGTAAGAGGAGTCTTCTGTCTGTGGCAGCTGTTACACGCGCTTGCTGTTATGCTTTCATGTTGGCCTTTATATTCAGGTTTCAAGAGAATACACTCCTGAGCTTCCAGCTCAGACCAACTTCATCCAGAGTTAGCTGCAGATGCAGCAGAGCCCGTGAGACCAGACTATATATGAAATGAATATAAATCTGCAAGGTGCTTTTAGCTTTGCAGCACCATTTGCAACCTGCACAATAAACATTGGAGGTGTTTTCACCAACCTGCTCTGTTACTGGGAGGCAGCAGAAGGTGCTTTATGTGATTAAGGCATTTCTGCTCTGTGCAGAGGAGAGGGTGCATGGCATTTTCGACATATGAGTGTGGCTGGGGGATCTTCAAGCTCATGATGGCCGGCAGCTCTGTAGGAGTGGGATTTGGGGGTTTAGCTAAAACTCAAAAGTCTCTGAATGGACAGCCCTGCTCCTAGGACGACTGAAAGGGGCTGCAGTCATTGCAGCCTCAACTAAGGTGGCTCTGCTGAGGACAGCCACAGTTCAAAAACCCCTTTGATGAGTGCATGCAAAGACTTGACGCCTGTGGCTGGCACTTTTGGAACCCTTGTTCTTGGGTTTTTGCATCTGTTTCGATTAGTTAAGCATACATTTGAAAGACATTGCTCTTTCTCTGTATGAAGCACAAGCCTCTGCCATCTTGGAAATGTATGTCTATGGTACTCTGTTTGGAACAGGCTCGTCAGAAGTTTGGCAAATATTATATGATGTTGTTCGCTACTGTGCTGAATAATGTGAAGCTTAGCTGAATTATTTGGAAAAAATGACAGTAATAATCAACTATCATCACACAGAGGTTTCCTGTATTTAAATAAATCAGATGCCAATTTCTGTCAGACTCTGTGAGGAGTGTCACAAATTATCAGCAGCTCATTACAGTTCTGTCTCTGTCATTTTGAACAAATACAGCAATTTCTAAACATGTGCTCTATTTTCTAAATCCGTGTAGGGCCAGACATGAGTCTTCCTGTTTTTTTTTTTTTTTCTCCATAGAAATTCCCTCATGAATCTTTCCTGTCTAGTGCTTTCTTTGGAATTAAAATTTTCCCAACTGCAGTCAATTAATCAATTTCTAGCCATGATCATTATCCACAGGGAGCTGTTTTTTCCATCCCCAAATTCACAGACACTGCAGGGAACTTGTGGTTCCTGTGCAGGCTGGCCTGATGATACCTATTTTCTGAGAAGTTTCACTTGTATTTTAATTCCCTCTTTCTCTCACAACTTTTACTGGCTTCCTTATTTGCAGACACTAGCAACTGTTATTAAATCATGTGTCCCTCTTCTCAAGTCTCCCTCCTCTTTAGCATTACATGAAAAATGATCTGTTACAAGGCTTCTTTTTGCCTTTTTATTGGTGTTTTGTAACTTTGAGTTCATGTATTGATCTTTAAGATCAATGTCCCCCAAGGTTTTTCCCAAGAGATTTAATACCTGTTGCAATCTTTACCATGGGGCTGTGCTTGTGTTAAGCAAACTTCTGACTTCCAGCGTCAAAGGAAAATAATTCCTTTTTGGCTTGAGTATGATGCTGTCTGTGTTGTTTTGATTTATTCTGCACTGGAGCACTTTCCTGCAGCAATTCTGTTCCGACTGCTCCTTGTAAAGCAGGCCAGTGAGATGCTGTTTTTATGGTAAAGTAGTTTTGCTGTGAGGGTGACAGCATCTTTTGTATTTGGGAAGTGTTTGCCAGACTATTCCAATAGTGTTTTTGTTTCCCTGCAATGCCCTCCCCCCCTTTTTTTTCCTTTTTCATAATTTCTTCTTCTTCTTTTCATTTTTGTTTTTGTTTTCCTGCTGCTCAGAGAGGTGTTGTGATCTTTGATAACCTGGGTATGACGGTGGGCATCCAGCTCACTGCCCAAGTCAAAATTCCAGTTCTTTTGGGGAATCGATATTCTTAACTATTGTCACTTTTACTTGAGTAGGATCTGGACTGATTCTTTCATTTCCTGAAAGGTGACCAAAATTGCTTTTTTTCATATTGATTTGTGACCTGCTGCAGTTTGCCTCTAGGTCGTGCTCTCTGCAGTTTTGGAGGAGTGCTTCTGGGTTTTCTTGTGCTACTTTCTGGTGCTGCCAGCTGCTAGAACATCACCATGTGACTACTGCTCTTGTCAAACTTCTTGATGTTTCAGACTTCTTCAGACCTTACACAATAAGTCATGTGTAGGGGAAACACCAAAGGGCATTTACCATTAGCACTGCTCCAGCAGATAGCTGGAACTGAGTAACGTGGTGAGCTTTTTGTCCAGTTTGTCAGTTCTGATCTGTCTAGGGTATTTCTGCATAACTGTGTACAGCTCATGACCACCATTTTCCCTTTTCTTAGTGGTGGCCAGCGAGAACATGGTATCATTTCTCCATACTTTTCTCTCCTTTATTAGCAGCAATACTGAGTAACCTACTCATTGTGTATCCCTAGTGGTCCCTATTCCTGCTTCAAAAAACGTTTTTTTATACAAAGGAGTTTTTTGAGGAAAACCATGGCTTGTCTGCATTTTCCTTGTCTGTCTCAGTGAGCTTGCCCCTAGAGACCCTGCTCCACAAATATCCCTGCCTTCTTGCCCATTAAAAGATAAGAAGCTTCCTGCTCTGTAAACCAGGTAGTTTCCTCGAGTCTTATGAAAACCAATTCGGTAGGAAAAAACTTAAAGTTGACCCTGCTTGAGCAGGGGAGTTGGACTAGATGATCTCCAGAGCTCCCTCCCAACTTGAATGATTCTGTGATTCTGTTAAGTGTCTTAGTTTTAACTTAAATGTAACTTACTTACCTTGGTTTTGTGGATATGTAGGATCTATCTAATTTTTGTATTGTGTTCAATCTTCAAAACAGAGAGAAAAATGACAGTGCAATATTCAGGATTTACTGGCAGAATTCAACTCTTCCTAAAAGTAATATTCCCTAAGTTGTTAACTTTTACCATATCTGTTAAGTATACTGCATTGCCACCTGTTGGGAAGCTGCCTATCCAAACATAAGGGGTACAGGTTTGTAAAGATCCACCACACTTCCCTTACACCTCTAACTTCTCTAACCCATGTGGATTCTCCTGTGTATTGGAGGTGTACCTCCCACCTTGGTCAGCATAGGTCACCGTGGTGCATTGGGCTGGTGACATTGGTGCAACAGGGCAGGAGCAGGGCAGCTGGCAAGTTGTACCATTTCTATAGTTAGTGCAAGAGCTGATGTTCACTTTGGACCCCTCACCCAAATCTCCTGGGAGCTGCTTGCCTCCCAGGGTTGGAAAGCAGGATTGAGTAGTCCAGCAGAGATGTCAGGGTGCTGCAGTTTCCTGCAGGCAAGCTTCTGCCACAGAGGAAAACCTCTCTAGGAGGGGTTACCAGTGCAGAAAACTCAGGCTGCAGTTCTGTTTTCTGCATACTCAAAGGTTATGTGTGTTACCTCTAATAATCTGAAGCGATACTCTGCATGTTTAACTAGGCATGTTACAAAAAATCTCTAAGATCAAGGCATAATTAATGCAACACATGCATTTATTTGAAATAAAGTGTCATGACACCATAGTTTCTCTTTAAAGCCATATGATCATTTGTAAACATCACTCTAAACAGTAATATTTTGAGAGGTGAAGCCTGGGCCTCCAGCTCTTTCCTAGCACTTCCCCTGGTCAGAATGGTAGGCTAGTGATGTGAGGAAGGTTCCTGGAGGACATATTTCTTCAAGATTAATGTAAGGAAGATGTGTACTAGTGTATGTGTTGGGAAATTTCATTGCCCAGCCATGAAAATGAAGTGATAGTAATAGCTATGTAGCCTGAAAACAGCTGCCTGTTCTGTATCTTAGATGTGTGGCACTGGACCTTTATGTCTGTTGCTGTTAGGAGCTGCGCTCCAAATTTCTAACACTTTCTGCAAAATAATTATTGTCATGTAAGAAAAAGTTTTCACATTGCTGGGGAATTTGTCTCTTCAGAAAAGTTATGTTTTTTTGTTTTGTTTTGTTTTGTTTTGTTTTTCTCCAGAGCAGATTTGTACTCACCATACAAACACTCCTTGCTAGAGGAAAGAGTGAATGTTCTCATGAAAGTATTAGTTTACATACATGAAAACTTGTGATCTGAAAATGGACGCTGAAGGTTCTTTTGTTCTTCCTTTTTGCAGCTCTCTGCATTGCTGACCCGCTGGCTAAGATGTTAATTCAAAGGTTCCCAAGCTGTTTTGTGAAACCCTTGATGCTGCTCTGCAGAGAGCAGACAGCTTGTTTGGTAACAGCTGCCTTTGCTTTGGCTCAGGCAAGTAACTGTAACTTAAAGAGGACATCTGAAATTGTATTCCTGCTGTTGCCTTTCCCTGTAAGCAGTTTGTTTAGCTGCTGTAGGGAAGCTGTATAATTAGGAAGACTTTTCTCTACAAGCCAATTTTTTAGGCAGTGATGCGCACCAAGACAAAAATCGTAAAAACAGGATCACCCTAAATTATTCGTGATGTTGTGTTTCAGTCATAAGAATGACTAATGGGGAAAGGATGGTCAAGTTTCCAGTAACCAGAGTGACAGAGCTGGGATAAACCAGATAACTGAAAAATACAGCAGCTGCTATTTCTTCTGGCTTCTGTACAGAGTCAGTTTGGATAGTTCAGTGCTTTGCTCTCCATGTCTTCCTTATTAGTGACATACATTGCTTCTAAGCATATTTGCAACCCAGATAATTTGCCTAAGTGTACAGTAGTGTTCACTACATGCTTCTGTGTATGTCTGAATGTGTCTGCATGGAGGGGGACACACAACTAAGAAGATACTTTGTGAGCGAGTGTCCTAGAGGGATGCCCAGGGCTGACCCCAAGGTCTCTGTGTAAGACCATGGTCTTCTGCCACTCGAACCAGATCTGTCAGTATGTGGAGTTATACCCTCAAAGCACAGTTACTTGGGCAGCTCACCTGACGTTGCTTAAGGAAGAGTGTGGGGTACTCTTGTGATTTGTGTGTCCATCTGTGCTGGATGCTAGCAGCCCATAAACACATTCTCGTCTCATGATGTGTCAAGGTAAAAGCCAGACCCCTTATTGCTCCTTCACGGGGAGCAACCAACCTCTGATACCTCCCATTTGCTGGGGAGTGAGAATGGACACAAAAACTGCTCCTCCAGATCAGATGGTATGTGGTAACTTGGTTCTCTTAGTTACATTTTTCCATGTGTCACAGGGGTGAAGTCTGAGAGGTGTCTGGTACATTCTGACTGTTCACAGCCCAGCCTGAAGTGAGCTTGTGCAAGCGCTCCCGCTTTTATCTCTCACATGCCATCGGGTAGCTGCCAACCAGGTCATCATCAGGCTACTGAGCCTCTGCTCCCTTCCAACAAATAAATCCACCAGTGGTGGTAAGGATGGGACTAGCTGCAATGTTGCCAGCGCTGGGGCAGTGCAGGTGTGAGTGTTGACAGAAATGACTTTGTAGGTTCATTTAGTTATTTATTTATTTTCCAAAGGCTTTCTGAGGAGGTCTTCCCTTGGATCAGGATGGTCTTCAAATATCTTTCCTTCCTCTCTTACCCTCAGCCCATTTCCTTTCCTTGCTTTTATCTCTTAACCTCTAGTTTCACAGAATTACAGAATCACGTAACTGTTGAGGTGGGAAGGGACCTCTGGAGGTCATCTGATCCAACCCCTTGCTCAAGCAGGGACACTCAGAGCAGCTTGCCCGGGACCATGTCCAGGTGGCTTTTGAAGATCTCCAAGGACGGAGACTCCACAGCCTCTCTGGGCACCCTGTGCCAGTGTTCTATCACATTTCAGCCTGTGCACCCTCCTTCCATCGATCTGGGCTGCACAGTAGGCAGGGCTTCTTCTTTGCTTCCCCCTGGGAAAGCTGCATCCTCCTGCCTGGCTATGGTGAGCATGCTGCCACAAGAGCAACTTTAACTGCTCCTTATTTCACCACATCTTGCATATTTCATGTCTTTTGCTAGTATAGAAGTTAATGGAAGATCTTGGGCGGACAGTCTCTGTGTACTCTGTGCGTGTATGCACAGTGCTGTGCAAGCAGAGACAACCATCCATTAGCCAGCCCTTTGCCTCCACTGTTCGCGGACTCAGTAATTGCTGAGCACAGGCAGTGCTTAATGCTGACAGGCATCTTGATGGACAAGGGGCTGTGGGGGGTTCTTTCTGCAGTAATTAACAGGGACAGTATTTATTCTGTCATTCTCTGGGCACTCAAAGATCAAAAAACCTGTACTCTAGAAGGTGAGGTATTGAGGGTTTCCACGTGGTTCTTGTTTTCAGCTTGGCCATACTGTGAGTACCCAGGTGCTCTGAAAGTATGTCTTTCTTCAGCTTTCATAGAAATAAGCAAAAGTTACTCTTCACACTTTTTTTTTTTTTTGGGGAACAAAACTGCCAAAACGCTTGTCCAACCTCATCTCCTTCTGTGATCGTGTGATCAGACTGGTAGATGAGGGAAGGGCTGTTGAAGTGGTCTACTTAGATTTCAGCAAAGCCTTTGACATGGTCTCCCACAGTATTCTCCTGGGGAAACTGTCTGCCCATGGCCTGGACAGGTATACTCTTCTCTGGGTAAAGAACTGGCTGGAGGGCCGTGCCCAGAGGGTTGCGGTTAATGGAGTTAAGTCCAGCTGGCGTCCTGTTACGAGTGGTGTCCCCCAGGGGTCGGTACTGGGGCCTATCTTGTTTAATATCTTTATTGATGACCTAGATGAGGGGATTGAGTGCACCCTCAGTAAGTTTGCAGACGACACCAAGTTGGGAGGTAGTGTCGATCTGCCTGAGGGTCGGATGGCCCTTCAGAGGGATCTGGATAGGCTGGACTGCTGGGCTGAGGCGAACGGGATGAGGTTTAACAAGGCCAAGTGCCGGGTCCTGCACTTTGGCCACAATAACCCCATGCAACGCTATAGGCTTGGGGCTGAGTGGCTAGAAGACAGCGATGAGGAGAGGGACCTGGGAGTGTTGATCGATGCAAGGCTGAACATGAGCCGGCAGTGTGCTCAGGTGGCCAAGAAGGCCAATGGCATCCTGGCCTGTATTAGAAACAGTGTGGCCAGCAGGAGCAGGGAGGTGATCATCCCCCTGTACTCAGCTTTGGTGAGGCCGCATCTCGAGTACTGTGTTCAGTTTTGGGCCCCTCACTACAAGAAAGACATCGACGCCCTGGAACGTGTCCAGAGAAGGGCAACGAAACTGGTGAGGGGTATGGAACACAAGCCTTATGAGGAGCGGCTGAGGGAGCTGGGATTGTTTAGTCTGGAGAAGAGGAGGCTTAGGGGAGACCTCATTGCACTCTACAACTTCCTGAAGGGAGGTTGTGGCGAGGAGGGGATTGGCCTCTTCTTCCAGATAACTAATGATAGGACTCGAGGAAATGGCCACAAGTTGAGTCTGGGGAGATTTAGATTAGATATCAGGAAAAACTTTTTCTCTCAGAGAGTGGTCAAGCACTGGAACGGCCTGACCAGGGAAGTGGTGGAGTGACCGACCCTTGCGGTTTTTAAGAAGCGCCTGGACAAGGTGCTACAAGACATGATTTAGCAACTTAGTGGGTAGTATTGGTGATAGGATGACGGTTGGACTAGATGATCTTATAGGTCCTTTCCAACCTTGTGTTTCTATGTTTCTATGATTCTATGAATGCATTTTATTTCAGTGTGGAAGTCCTGATGTTTGATAACAGACTGGAACTCCAATACATTTTCAGTCATTGATACTCAGATGAGTTTTTGAGTTGGGGACTTTGCAATTTTTCAAACAAAACCTAAAGGTACCAAGGAAAAATTGGAACAAAAAATGCACATATTTTATCAACTACTTCAGGAAAGATCATTTCCCAGTGGCTGACCACAGGGCTACAAATAATGTCCTGCAGAGAAAACTGTACTGCAATACCTGAAGCTCCATATGGAAAAAACATAGAGCAAGGCTATGCCACGTCCACCTCCATTTCTAAAAATGCATAGAAATTAACAAGTCTACCTATGCTGGGCCCCATTCCCAAAGAGAATACATGATGTTTATCACACTATGCAAAGTCTAGTCATGTTTTTGTCCAAGGCTAGGATCTTAATTATAAATAATTAAGATTTTTAAAGGTTTTTGCAGTTGCTTGAAGATTTGGTAAACAATCTAGTTGCAGAGCTCTGTTAAGAATGATCTTTTTTTTGTTTTGTTTTCTTGGCCTGTGTGTGACCTACATACTAATGTATAAATCAATTGACGAGCTTCCCAAAGGAAGTAAAAAATAGCAGCAGTAATTCCATGCACAAGAATATATCCATCACAGACAATAATTTAAGTTCTGTATACAGTGTTCAGGCTCTGATTTATTTATAAGACTTTAGGAAGAAACTCAGTCATCATATGTAGCTCAGTGAAGATCTCTGGCTAATACAACCTGTGGTTTAAATACTGCATTTTATGTTGACGTAACGAGGCTGGCATTTCAGATATAAGCAGCAGGTATCTACCTGCCCTACTTTGAACTCTAAGTAGACAAGACTGTCTCCTGAATGGCTTTAACAGCCCAGATTGAAAGGAATTTAGTTTGATCTAGGCTGGTAGCTTGAAGTACCTGTGCTACCTACCTATAGCTGATTTGGTTATTCCTACTGCAGGGTACCTACAGCTTGTGCTTAGCTAATAGAAAATTAGTGGGTGGTGCCAAGCACTCCTCTTGATCTCAAGAAAGATTGAGGGCTTTGTCATGGTGCATGACTGCAGATAAGATGAAGGACAAAGCAGAAATCATAAAAGTTGAGAAAAGGGCAACAAAATGAATAACGGATGTAAGACTTCAGAGGCTTTCCATCTAGAGAGACTTTTCAAAGATAATGAGAACTTCCAAAGAGAAAGGTTATGTATTGGACAAATGTGAAATATTCATATCATCTACAGAAAGAACTGGGTGACCTTGAGCACTGCAGTAATTGAAACGGATTGAAATTTAACAGTACAGAATGAAAGGTCAGGTATTTGCTAACTAAAAACAAAACCTTTTATTACAAATTGGGATCTTTTCAGCTGGAAATGACAGAGGAGGAAAAGCTTCTGGAGACATTGGTAGATCAGAGAGTAAGTATCCAAAATGATGTGTCTGTGAAAAGGCTGTTTAACGAGGCTAGCTGTGTGCAGTGCAGTAGGAGAATATCAATGCCATTACATGAGGAATGCGGGAAGTAATGATCCCAGTACCAGGGTCCCAGGCTGCATCAGGCAGAGCATCACCAGCAGGTCAAAGGGCGGACATCCTTCCCCTCTGCTCAGCCCTGGTGAGACACATCTGGAGTGCTGTGTCCAGTGATGGGCTGCCCAGTACAAGAGCGAGATGGACTTACTGGAGATAGTCCAGTGCAGGACCACAAAGGTGATTAAGGGCTTGGAGCATCTGACATACGAGGAGAGGCTGAGAGATCTGGGACTGTTCAGGCTGGAGAAAAGAAGGCTCAGGGGGGTATCATCATTGTACTTAAATACCTAATGGGGGCAATAAAGAAGAAAAAGCCAGGCTTTTCTCAGTGGTGGCCAGTGATGAGGCAAGAGGCAACAGGTACAAACCAGGTACAAAACAAAATATATTCTACTAAATCATGAGAAAAAACTTTTTCTGTGAGGGTGGTCGAGCACTGTGAGAGGTTGCCCAGAAAGACTGTGGAGTCTCCATCCTTGGATGTATTCAAAAGAAGTATGGACATGGTCCTGGGCAATCAAAAAGAGTAACCCCTTTGAGCAGGGCTTTAGACTAGAAGATCTCCAGAGGGGCCTTGCCACCTCAGTTGGTTTGTGCTTGTATGATTCATAGGAGATGGATTCAGGCTGGAAAGAGTGCAGAAAGGGGTCATTGTGATGATAAGGGACCTGGAGTGCCAATCATGCTTGGAGGGGTGAAGCTTCTATCTGAAAAATATGCAGTGCAGAGAGGGGGGCATAGGCATTACAGAGAGAGGCAAGCGATTTATTACAAAAAGCCATGGTCACTCAACAATGGAGTTTATGCTTGTCATAAATAACTGGAAAGTTGAAGTCAGAATGGGTTATTTAGCCATCAGAATGATCCCATTTGCCAACAACCTTACAGTGAGGGAAAAAAAAAAAGAAAAAAAAGAAGAACTTCTTTTAAGAAACTGCTGGAAATCTTTTGAAAGGGAATGATATGATGCAGTGTCTTCATGAAGCGGGAGTTCTTCAGTCTAGAGTACTCAATTACATAGGTATTGCAGGTTAACCCTGGTAGGGAGCTGAGTACCACACAGCCACTCACTCACTCCCCGACCCCGACCCACCCCCCTAAGAGGGCTGGGGAAAAGAATCAGAATGGTAAAAGCGAGAAAACTTGTGGGCTGACATAAAGACAGTTTAATAGGTAAAGCAAAAATTGTGCATGCAAGCAAAGTTATTGATCTCTTCAACTTGCATTTGTAAGATATTACAAAAAGAAAAGATTGTCAGGAGTTAGAGAGAATGAGAAATTCAAATACATAAGAACATCATCTGTAATTAAACTGGCTGTGATTTAGATCCATTATAAAGACTTCAGCAAAATCAGTCACAAAAATAGTAACATTGCTGTCAAAATGGGACTAAATTGGATGAGAGGCCTAGTCACATTGTTTTGAAAATAACAAACAAAAAGATTCATTTTGTTTTAAGCAGATGTCCTCTTATCCTTCTTTTAAGTCCCATTTAACACATCAGAACAGTAGATAAATAGTTTAGGTTCTTCCTGCAAATTCCTTGCTGAAAGTCTCTAACTTTAGCTCCAGAAAGATGTGTGGGAAAATGCTCTTTCACTCTTCAGAATGAAAATTCTGGCTAAGATTCTCCTTGTCTTTCACTTTTGTTAAATTGGCTATGGTACTTTTGAGGTCTGTTCAACATCTGCTATGTGAGAAGGATGTTAAGTGAGAATTTTGCTAATGACGAAAAACTGGGAGGAGTGCCTGATACGCCACACAGTCATGATGCCATGCAGAGGGACCTCAACAGGCTGCAGAAATGGGCTGACAGGAACTTCGTGAAGTTCAACACGAAGAAGTGCAGAGTCCTGCACCTGGGGAGGAACAACCCCAGGCACCAGTACGTGCTGGGGGCCAGCCAGCTGGAAAGCAGCTCTGCAGAAAGGGACCTCGGGGTCCTGGCGGACACTAAGCTGAACATGAGTCAGCAATGTGCTGCAAAGAAAGCTAACAGTACCCTGGGCTGCGTTAGGCAAAATGTTGTTGGCAGGTTGAGGGAGGTGATCCTTTCCCTCTGCTCAGCACTGGTGAGGCCGTACATGGAGTTCTGTGTCCAGCTCAGGGCCCCTCAGTACAAGAGTGACACGGAGCTCCTGGAGAGAGTCCAACGAAGGGCCATGAAGGTAATGAAGGGACCTGTGAGGAGAGGCTGGGAGAGCTGGGACTGTTCAGCCTGGAGAAGAGGAGGCTCAGGGGGATCTCACCAATGTCTATAAATCCCTGAAGGGAGGGTGCAAAGAGGACAGAGCCAGGCTCTTTTCAGTGGTGCCCGGGGATAGTACAAGAGGCAATGGGCACAAACCAGAGCACAGGAGGTTCCCTCTGAACATGAGGAAGCACTTCTGTGCTGTGCAGGTGACGAGCACTGGCCCAGGTTGCCCAGAGAGGCTGTGGAGTCTCCTCCTTGGAGACCTTCAAAAGCTGCCTGGATGTGGTCCTGGGCAAGCGGCTCTGGGTGTCCCTGCTTGAGCAGGAGGTTGGCCCAGCTGTCCTCCACAGGTCTCTTCCCACCTCAAACATTCTGTGACTCTGTGATTCTGTTATGAGGATAAGCTTCTATTTTTGTTCCGCTGTAATTTTGCCTGGCTGTAGAATGGATTTTCTAGCACCGCTTCTTTCAGATTCCTCCAGAAAATTAATTTTTGTCTCAAAGCTTCAAGTCAAATGGACTAAACTGCACCTTGACAACTCATCCTTTGAGGATAGCCTATACATCCATACTTCCACAACCTGCAGCTCATTCAGTCTATGTGGGCGATTGAACGTGACAGAAATCCCATGAAACTGGTAACAATTACATTTCACACAATTGTTAATGCCTGTTAATTTCTTCTCAGTGGATAATTACTATAATTTATATTGAAACATCTATAGGAAAATAGAAGGCAAAGTGAAGCAATGTAGAGCAATTCTGTTGAGCTGAAAAATAAATAAGTAACTAAATAGTTCCAGTCCCAGGTGCTCAAGTAGTGAGCAATGCCCAAGGAGTCTTCAGAGGTGAGAACTTCTCCTTCATGGTTTCTGGGTAGCAAATGTGTTGATTATAGCCCTAGCTGCACATTTCTCAGCAGTGAGTTTGATGAGCATATTCAGATTATTCATTGTTTATCTCAAGTGTTTCTGTGCTAGGCCCCTTTTGGAAAAGGGAGGCAGACCTCTGGAGAGACCAGTGCAGGCAGAATTAAGAGTATTCTGAGTATGATTGCTCCTATATTGTTGTTTGTGCACTTTTCTTTTTATGTCAAGAAAATATTTTAATGTGTCAGCTCTGTCTGCTGTACAGCCGTTTGGGTACCTGCTGATGAAATACCTTCTGTAACCTCAGACCAGCATTGCTGCAGGCCCTGGGAAGCAGAGCTGCCAAGGAAGGGTTCACGGCTCGTGCCAAGAGCTGCTTCCCTCGCTCACCATCACACAGGTATGGCTCAGTCCCAGCCATTTTGCAGTCTGGCTCTGGATGCTAGGTCCCTCAGCTGAGTATGCCTGGGCCACACCAGGCCTTGGTGTTTCTTCCTGCCCTTTTGATTCATTCAGAGTCATCCCTTGAGCAAAACCATGAACAGCAACAGCAGCTTTTACCTCGTCTCAAATATTCTGGGAAGGTCCTTGCACTTCTGGGATATCTCCAGCTCTTTTCTGCAGCGTGTGTGCCAAGGCTGTTTGCAGGCAGCAAGATGAATTCAGCGGCATGCCAAGATCAAGCCTCAGCTCCCTTCCAGCTCATTCACCCTATTGGATGTCCCAAGGTGTTGTGGTGCCCATGCCCAGATAGTGCTAGGTTCCCACTGCAGTTGAGTTTCAGTCTTCCCCATTTCTTTGGTGGTTCAAACTTCTGCCAGTGAGATGCACTATACTCTCCATCCCACTGCAAAGAGGAGGAATGTGCAGTGTTGAAAATCTCGTCAGCTTGTAGACAAGTGCTGAGGAGCAGGATGTGCACACTTGGGAAGCTGACGTCTCTTAGTTATGTCTGCAGGCCTGCATAATGTCCAGATGTCAGTGCTTTATCATAGCTTTGTTCTCTACTGTCAGGAGCAGTTCACTGCAAATCTTCCAGCTTACATAGCATGCATGCCTGTAAATCTTCACCTGCATGGCTGCAATTTTAGTCAGTATCTCAAAAATTGCTCAGTAGCTCATAGTGGGTACTGGGAGATGATGCAAGAAACATCAGCTGGTCCAAGTGCGAATCAAACCTGGGGGTGAATAGACAGAGACTGAGAAAAATTTGGCAGTGCAGATTTTGCTGCAGATAGATAGCACAGGCCTGACACCCAGTAGCTGAACATATTTGCCATTAATTTTAGTTAATAAACTTCCTGGAACATCAGTTTGGACATTTGGTCCAGATTTGATGAGATACCCTCCCAGGAGATAGGACCACTGAGGAATGGATCAGGGCTTCTGTGAGTTCAAGCAGTCCAGGAAGGCTGTGGTGGCCTCCACAGTGCTCACCAGCTTGTTTCCTCGTTGAAATGCAGCCACCTCCTCGGGCTGCCAGGGCAGGAGCTGGCAGTGCTCCTCCCCATGTCCCTGCACAGTGCAACATCTTGCCATCCCTGGCTGCGCTCCCTGCAGCCAAGCTTGTTCGCATCGTCATCCTCCTCCTCCACCATGCGCTTGCAAGCCAAGGATGGTTTCCATCTCTGTGGTCTTCATGTGGTCACTGTTTCCTCTGTCTGTCTGTCTCTCCTGACAATGCAAATGTTGCTGGAGACTTATGCTTAAATGGATGGGAAACCAAATCAAACCATCATCTTTGCCTGAAAATTATTGTGGTTGTATAGCAATGTAAAAAGAATTAAAGTCAACTTCAAGACTTTTTCAGCTCTAGAAATTTGCATGAAATCACTTTCATGTGCAAAATACCCTTTCTTCTGTTGACAAGGGGAACACAGGATGACCATTAAGCATGGTTGGTTGCCTTTACCTGGGCTCTGCAAATGCGAGCTCTGATTGAAAAATACCAATTTTATCATGTGCAGCATTGATCACACTGAAATTATTTGCCACTGTCGTAAACTACCCAAAGGGATGCTGAATGCCTGCAGAGTCCCTAACCAGCCTGGAAACTAACCCGGCCCCACATACGTGCTGTCAGGTGGAAATGTCTCAGTCTTTTGAATCCATCCATGTGCTTCATCATCCTATTAAGTATCTCAGCAGGGAGACTGAACTACCACTCTTTCACTCTTGTTTTTGAGAAATATTGGAATACTGCAGACCTAGTAGAAGAGATTGAAAATAGAGTGACTTAAACCAGAGTTTCCCATTTCTGTGGAGATGGGCTTCGTATATAGTCTTAAGATGAAGTGTCAGGATGCATTAATTCCTCCTACAGGAGTGGCTTTGCTCCATATCCTGCCTGAGTCCTTTCAACAAGCAACACCGCAGGAATGTGGAGCCACCTGAGCCAGCTGCTTGGTGACCTGAGGCTTGGGCTTCTTTTCCAGAGGAAACTCTTTGGTATGATGACTGATCCAAGGGTGACCGCTAGCGGCAGGGCAGGTGTGAAAAAGGGAATAGTATCCTCATATTTCCAGTGGAGAGACATCAGGATTTATGGCAAGGGCTTGTTCTGACTGTGTCTGGGATAACACATGAAACTGCATTCAGGCTGGTAAAGGTCTGCAGAGGGATTACTGTGAGGAGCAGGAGAATGAAGAGTAGGTCATATCTGAAGAGACTAAAGGAGCTTTTCGTGTTTAGCTTAGCTAGAAGGAGGCTGGAGGAGATACAATTACGTCCGTAACAGTGCTGGTGGAAGGACGAGAGAGCTCTGAAAATAACAAAAGTAGTAGAAGAACTGAAGTTGTATGAGCGGGCCAGGAGCCAATTCAGGCTAGAAAAGAGAAGGTGGCTCCCCATCATTACAGCTGTCAAGTCCTGGAACAGCCTTCCAACCAAAATATAGTGATTGCTTCCAAAATAGAGCTTGACATGGCTATGAAATGGCTTTATATAGCATGGTGCCAGTGGCGGACCTCAGTCAGCAGGAAATCTATTCCCCTTGTATATCTATTTGTTAAAATTGCTTTTAAGTGCCACCAGAGAGATAGCCACCATAAAGAAAATGTGGGTCTCAGAGGATCACTTGTCAGCAAAGTGGCAAGGGGCCATTAGCCTCTTGTAATGGTGCTCAGCGGCTCTCTGAGCTCTCCGTTGAGCTGGCCACTTTATTGTAATATGTACATATTACATCACAGGCAAAATTAAAATTCCACAGGGAGAGGAAAACAAGATAGCCAGCAACCAAGAGCAGAGTAGTTCATTAAAATCCAGTCCTGTGTGCTCAGGGACTGGTGCTCGGGGACTGGTGCTGCCACAGTCTCCGGGGCTGTGTGCTGGGATCTCTCCTGGGGAGTGCAATAGCAAAGTCTGTTTTTTTCTTTTTTCAGGGTTTGCTCTTTGTTTCTTCCATTGTCTAGAGGAACTTAGATATGTGGATATTAATATTTTATGTCCATTCACGGACAGGTCTTTTTTCACTGAAGTTCCTGCTAGCAGATGTTCCTTATCTCTTGCCTTTTAGAGGACTGCTATTACCCTCCAGCTGTCCCTGTTCCCTTTCGATTAGGGATCCAGTAGCAATTACCTAAATAAAGAGAATTTTCTTTCACATTTTGCATTTTTTTTTAAAGAATTTTGTTGTCACTTGGACCACAAGAATTCTCTACAGGGTAAATTTGGCTGGACTTGTGGATGGTGGTCAGCTCTAATGAAGATGACCTTTCCTATTCCCCCAACCCTCACATCATTTTATCCCCTATTATTTCTTATTTTTTTTTCAAACTACAAAGGAGGCCTGTCTGTCAGATTCAGCTTCTTTCTGAGGCTATTTTCAGAATTCCTGCTCTGGCTATTAAACTAGCAAGGCATCCTCGTTGTTCTAGCTGTGGCACTTTATGTTGATGGTACTTTGGGTGAAAGGGAGCTATCTGCTTATTTTAAGTTAATGTTGGAGCAGTGAAGACTGCTTACATTTTTTATTTTCCTCTTCTTTTTTTTTTTAATTTTTTTTTTGTGAGAAGTTTGCGCTTGAAGGTGCCAAAAACCTTCAGATAGTCTGCTTGTTTGTTCTCATAAATGCACTTGAAAAAAATATTTATATTAAAAGAAAACACCCCAAAACTCAGAACTCATAAAGCCCTGCACAATTGTCTTTCAGTTCTCTTCTCAGGGTTTTTTCTGTTAACACTTCTCCCCAGCAGATCCATATTCTTCAGTTAAGAGAAGAATATTGTCTTATACCTAAGGCCTGATTGAAGTCAGTGAAAGGCTGCAATTTGGCCATGGTGGGTGCCAGATTGAAGCTCCTCTCACAGGTCTCAGGCAGGTTAAGCAAGCCTAGGTATCTAGAGAGTATTTTTTTGAGCAGTGCATTTCATTCTGAGTAATACTTTGTTATACGCTTTTTTTGGATTAAAAGGGCACTAGAAAATGATGTGAACGGTAGGAACTTAGATGGAGGCAGCCTGGTCATACCGGCTGAGTATGAACATGCTCTATCCTCTTCTAATATCCCTATCCTAAAATGAATTTGGCATGCTTTGTTAGTACAAAGCCAGTGGAATAGTCTGTGCATTGCAGGAGGTTAAGTGTGTTTAATACCAGCAAATGAAACCAGGGCCTTTAGCGCTAACATAATGCAGTTACTGGGCCCATTCAGCAGAAGTGACGATTCCTCATGGTAAGTGCAATACTTTCCAGGCTTTTTCTTTACATACGCTGCTGTATTTGCCAAAATTAGGTGCAATAAGTTTTTGTCCCTGTAATATTATGTTCTATAATTAGATGGACAACCATCTTTAATTTTTCAGAGGACGCTCACAGGTCTGTATCGAACTTACTTCTGTGACAAGGCATACTTTTTCATTTTTCCAATGTTTATGGTCATAGTCAAGCATATTAATGGGATCCTTTAAGAAGAGCATAGGACCTCTGTGTTCTCTTGCAGCCACCATGTCCACTTGCCCCTTTTCCTATTTCTGGGGTAGGCTGGATGCAGAAGGATCCTCCCTCCTGCAGGAGGCTGCTGGCAGCCTGGAGTGTCCTGTGAGGAGGACACAGGCAAGCTGATAGAGTAAACTGTTGAGTAAACTGCACTTGTTGAGGTGTAAGAGTGAGTAGGGTGGAATCCAAGGGCATTTTGTTTGTGAAGCACCTTCTAGCTGCTAGATCTCATGGAGCAAAGTCGAGTCCTGTACACTTCCACAGTTTTATTTAGTTACTATTTGGAGCAAGAAAGTAGACTGAGTTTGTTAGCGGCACTAGTGGTGTTTCGTCTCTCAACACAGCAAATTTCATCTTGTGAGTGAAAAAGTTCAGATAGCTCCAAAAAAAAGGAAGACCAGATCTAAACTGATTCTTGGCTGCACCTATTGGCTGGTTTTGCTGTTGCTTAGGAAAGGATAACTAGATGCATCTCAGATGGTCCATAAGAGCAGGGATTGCTGCTCTGTATGCTCTTCCTCTCCTTCTGGGACAGCTCATGTGACAATGTTCGGATGATGCTCAGCTATTCTTAACACTCCCTGTGAGTTTCTTCGGAGTCCTTCCTTGTATAAGGCCCTTTCAGTGTACATAGTGGCCCATCTCAGAGGTTAGCACACTAATGGCCTTGCTGCCTCAAGACAAAGATCCATCTTGCCCAGGACACTGTCCCCAGCAACAGCCAGCAGTGCAAGCTTGGATGAAGAGTGATCATTGCCCTAGAGTAATCCCCATGCTCCCAGAACTCAACAGTTTAAAGGCCTTCTGGATAAGAGGCCCATCCATACTGCTGCGTTTAATGACTGTGAATGGGCTGGTCCTCCTGGAATTTTCCTAGACCTTCCTCAAACCTGTTAACCCTTCAGCCTCCACAATGTCATCATGAACATTGCAGAAAAAGTGCAAAAAATTAGAGGTCAGGACAGACAGAATTTCAGTTTATTTCAGGCATCCGTTAGGAGTTTTTGTTGTTGTTGTTACTCTTTCATAAAGCTTACGTGAGATTTTGTGCCTCAGTCAGGGAATACTTCCAACTCCATTCAGATTTAGAAGTGCAAGGCTGAGGGAGCTCTGGCTGTTGATGGGATAGAGAAAGGTGATATAAAAGTGATCATTTGGATGTGCAGCATCCAATTTGTTCGGCAAAAGAGAGCTTTTAAGATTAAGTTCTGCCAGAAAATAAGCAAGCAGCCAGCACAACTCAAAGTCTCATGCTCCTGACAATGATCTCTTCCTCCAGCACCAGCACCAGATTCCCAGTGGCTTCAAACACAGCAAGTTGTTATATGGTAATAATTCAAATGTTTCTTTAAAAAGAAAACCTTTCTAATGCCTGAAGGGCAAAAACTGACTTGACTTGTGGGTTTCATTAGTAGCTAATACATTTTGGTTCTACCATAGCATAAAGTAAATCCAGGAAATTTGGGTTAAAATCTGACTTTTACTAACCCAGATGTTACAAAAATATTGATTGCCAAATGCCTTTCTCTTCCCCAGCCTTGTCGCAGACTGGTGTTTTTAGGAAAGCCCGGATGTCTCTCAAGATTTCATTAATTTGAGGTTTGCCTCTCATAAAATTTATGAGACTGTCTTGGGATCTTGAACATTGTCATACTGAGCTTTCCTGCATGCTGCTGCACTGTGCATTTCAAACACACAGCTGGGTTATGTTTCTGAAAACCACTGTAGATTCACAAATCGGGGAAAAAAAGTCATACTGAGCATCATCTTACTTTTGCTGGTTATAGGTCAGAAGAAAACGTTATTAGGAAGAGTTTAAAAGGGTCATTCATCTTCTGTATATTGCAGCAGCTCAATATTGTAGCAGAATAAAAAATACTTGAAAACCTCTGGACACAGCTTTAGGAGTTCCAGAGCATATTGGCAATTGAGATAATAACAATGATATTCTGTGATTGATGGCAGATTAGGGAAAATCTTGATTGAGAATTGATGAGCCCCCATTAGTTTCTGTTCTACGTTATGCTGCATCTGGGCCAGCCTCTGGGATTAAATTTGGCAGCTGGTTTGTTAGCCGGGAGAGTCATACGCAGCCTTAGATTTTTAGCTCTCTGGAAGTGACATCTGGTTGTGTGTGATCTGTTCTTTTTTTTTTTTTGTAGTAGGAGTTATAGACTTGTTGATAGCAGTGTCCTGAAAATGTTTGGGAAATGATTTCTTTTTCCTCTCCTTGGTCAGAGAGGGGTGGCTCACCTGCTATGAAAATCAAGAGAAGATCATCTAAGGCCTAAATAAATAGAAATTCCTTATATTGAAGTGTGGTTTTAGGCCTTGGGAATGTTTCTTGTTTGTATATATATTTGTTGTAGGCTGTATGGAGCATACACTGCTTGATGTTATGGATTTATGTATCAGTTGTTGGATGTATGTTTGTAACACAGTATTTTTTTCTCCAGAAGATGCCAAAATGTTTTTCAAAGATACAGAGACAGCAGTGATACATAGCCAATTCTGGAATAAGCAGCTGGGGCTGGGCAAAAAGACATAGCACAATTTACAAAACTCCAAAGGGACAATTTTATTAGGCAGAATTTAAATACGCCTGCTGGAATTTGATCAGTGCAACTACCACAAAGTGATAGAGCATCTTTAAGAACAATAAGAGCTTAGAAACTGAGTTTTATCTCTCACGTTTGGAAAGAGGCACTGCTCATATCATAGTGTGAAAACTGCTGTACTTTTTAAAGAAACTGGGTTTTAATTGCGGGTCTCAACCTGAATACACCCAGTGCTATTTAGCTTATCAGCTGCAGCAAGAGTACAGCCTGTGGGAGTATAGCAGCAGGACTTGCATTGATTTCAAAGCTTCTCTGCACTAGAGTTAAAAACTTCGTAGGACACTTCGGGCAGTTGCCTATCAAAACCCATGTTTAACATTCCTTCTCTAAGCAGAACAAATAGAAACCAAGGGCTGAGGGGGCTGTAATAGATCACTTAGGGCTAGGTTCTTGCCTACTTGGTCTTTTATATGCTTTTTTTGCAAAACCATTTTATAAAGGAATGAGAAATTAGATAAATGTCACGTGGCACTTCAGATCTGCATGTGGAGATCTGTATTCAAACTGTGGAAGCAGCAGGTCAGAGACTGCTGTTTACAGCAGCGTTTGATTAGAGGGAAAGACTTTTTTCAAAAATCATCCAACAAAATGGAGCTCTGTGGTAGTCATCCCTTGAAGTGAGGACTCAGCCCTAATCTTTTCAGGCTGAACTGACAGCAATTTACAAAACACAGCCTTGTTAGTGTGATGCTTGCAAAGTTTTCTTGCTTTCATCTGTTCAGTAAGCTTCAGATTTCCATTTTTCTGTAACTGGCATTTGATTCTGGGGCCGCAGCTCACATCAGACACAGCCTTTAAAACACTGCATCTTTAGTCCGATGTTGATGACTTGTAGCTATTGGATATCACTTTGAAAAGAGACAGGAATCAGTCCCTCTTCTCAGCTAGACAAGAGACACCAGACAATGTTAATTAGCTATGAGCCATACCCTGCAGAACTCTGTGAGTACTGCCTTTCTTCACAGGCACATAAGTGGCAGAATACAGCCCTGCCTTCAGGGCAATACTTGAAGCCTGGTATTGGGATTTCACCACACAGCTGTAGTTCAAGCCACTGACAATTGTGTCACCAAGCTTTCAAACCCTGCTCAATGCTCTGAAAAACATCTAGAAACATCTGACTCTGCAGTGAATAACAACAGAAATGTTTGGCACTTCTGAAGCAGTTAACATCTGCTCATATATTAGTTAATTAACAGAGTAATATTAATCTTTGGAGAAGCCTTATCTTTTGTTAGATGTAAACAATAAAAGAGATAGCACTGCTGACACAAGCGTTGCCCAGGCTGCACACTGATCTTGTCATTTTAAATTAAAAATACGTCCAGAAAGAAAGAGCTGGATTTTGAAGCCTCCCATTGACTTCACTCTATCTTGGCTAAAGGGCCCAAGTGTGACTTGTCCACATCAGTCACGCCCCGTCTGTTTTTATGAAAGATTCATTTTTTCTTGATCCTTTCTAAATGACATAGTGGAGATAGGATTACCACCTGTTCCACATCACAGAAATACATATATATGTTGGCTTTGCATAAATATATTTGACAAGTAGTTCCCCCAAATTGTTCAGAATTAGTTAGAAATGATGAGACTCATCAGCTATTAGTCATTGTAAGGTAAATGTCATGCATTTAGATAAAACTTTAGCAGTTTTATCTGTACTCCTCTTCCATACTGAACATTTTTCTCTAACGACACTTCCACCAGGAAAGGACACTGTTGTCATTGTCTTAATGACATGGAACTGAGATACATGAGGTGAATTTCAGCTCCAGATTCAAACTTGTTCATTTAGATGTTGGTATGTCTGCAAGCTATCTGAGCTCCTGTTATAGTTGGTGGAAGTCGAGTCCATAGTGCCTGGAGAGGGGTTGTCTTCTCCCTTAAGGTAGATACCCAGTGGCTCCTCATTGAATCCCAGAATGGTTGAGGTTGAATGGACCTCTGGAGATCATCCTGTCCAACCCCACCCCTGCTAGAACAGGTTGCCCAGGACCATGTCCAGATGGCTTTTGAGTACGTCCAAGGAGGGAGATTCCATAACCTCTCTGGGCAACCTCCTCCTGTGCTGGGACACCTGCAGAGTAAAGAAGTGCTTTTGTTATTTGTGCGTAAAGAGCTCAGTGAATCACTGAAGCTGAGTCAGCCCCAGAAAAACAGTGGCTCTCTGAAGGCCACACAGGACACTTCCATGTGATGCGGCAGTGCCCTGGGTATGGGTACCAGGCTAGTGAAGGCTTCAACTGGCACCTCCAACTGTTCAACACAGGATGATGTAGCAACAACAGGTTGCGAATAGAGCACTATCATTTACTTAGGTACAATGTTGTGCTGGGCCAGCTCTGGAGGTTTGCTATAGGAATTTACTTGGTCATAGGTACATTGAGAACTTCTGTGCCTGTTGTTGTTGGGCAGGGTAGATAAAGCCACAGGACTGTTTTCTCAGAGATGGGTATTGAACTCAGTTCTCCACTTCTCATTTTTCAGTGCACCGTTCCTTTATCAAACTAGAAATGCAAAAAGTATAATCAAAATACCACTGCACATGCTAGTTCTGTAATCTAAAGGTTATGTCACTTGGAGGGAGACAGAGAATAAAACATGCATAAGGCACAGAGGACTAACTTATATGCAACTGATATCAAATCGTTTGGTAAAATGCATGCCCACAGAGCTAACTGCAAGTGTCACTGACTTGACACAGCATGCCTATTGGGCTCACCAACTGAAGTGGCAACCAAGCTATGGAGAGCACATAGTCCCAGAATTTATAAAGAGAAATGAAAAAAAGTCAGCTATGAGCAGCTAGTACCCAATGAAGACCAATGTTAGAGAGGATATTTTGATAAGAGAAAACGGTTACGTCTCCTTTCCTGAAAGAGCAGTGTCTTAATTACGTTAGGTCTGGAAGGGTATTTTATGATCATTAAGAAGTCTCTTGTTTTCATCTAAGAGATGAAAAATAGAAATAAGCTATAGCTCTCTAAATCTTCCTGCAAAAATAACCAGAGCTGTTACAGAGATTAAGATAGTTTTAGACAAAAGAAATCATCCCAGCACCACAGAATTCTGTAATCAGGCTGGACCTTGGAACAGATCAGAAAATACTGAGATGTGTATCTTCCTCTATGGTTTTCAGTTTTGGGTCTAGGCACAAACAGAATTTCATGTGCTAAAATATAGCGAGGGAGAAAGTACACTCAAGTCATTTCTGTCGCAGCTGGACTTGAGAGATGCTGAAAAGCCACTTGGCAAAACTTCTCTGTTTTGTATCCTCTTGTTGAGCCAGCTCAGAAAAGCACCTGCCCATTTATCCAGATCAAAAAATGAAGGTTTAACCTCTTTCTCGTTCATACATAATGCACTCACTCACTGTGCTTGAACACAAGTATTGCTACCTAAATCCAGCTAAGAAGCTGGGATATCTGTGCTAGATTACAGTTGCACGCAAATCACTCACTGTAAACATGCTTCTGTGCAGTGTGTTGAATGCTTTGCAAACAGACTTTTTTTTTTTTCCTGTGCTGGGGCAATATCCTCAAGGGAGCGAGTGAGCTCAGTAGAACAATGACCGGTTATTTTTATGCTTACTCTGTGACATTTCCCTGTAGCAGCAATTTGTAGGTATAGTGGACTGAGACCTCCTCATTGGTATTTTGTCTGTTTATTTACTGATTGATGTTAATGTTTAGCTAATTTTGCTTTCTGCAATACCAGACCCAATAACTGCAATGCTTTGGAGGGTGAATCATCCACAGCCCATGATTCTTGTTTTCGGATATGGTGGTTTACAATGTCTTGACCTCTGAATGGTGCAGGCAGTTGTGCAGGTGCAAAGAGCTTCTACTGATATGGAGCCATCTCTATCTTTTCTGTACAGCATGGCTGCTGGAGTTACTGTTTAAGTTAAGTGACTACAGATGCTTTAGGCCATCACAAGGTCCCTTTGATTTAATTTGTTGAGAAGCTGAGTGAACCTCTGGCCTGTAACTGTAGTATCTGTGTAACAAGAGGCCTTGTTCTGCAAAGACCTTGTTCTACACATGCTGGTCAGTGCCTAACACACCCATTCCAGCTCTCTTTTTTGCGCTGTGGAGCCAGGCAATTCTCCTTCAATGTGTCCCATAGTTGCAGTCTTGTGTTTACCAATTTGTGAGTAGGTCAAACACATTCAAATTTGCAAAGTCTTTTCCATCCAGGGCAAGAATTGTAGCAACGTGACCAAATAGCATCCTTAAAGCCTTGTGTTCATTATTTAGAACCAGAGCACTTCTGGAAAATAATATCTTCAGCGTGATGAAGAACACTGGTTGCATATTTAATCCTTCCCTAGTGCCTCCTGTTCTTTACATGATGGGAGGTTCATTTTGCTCCCTCCTGGATGTCTGCCTGAATCCCCAAGACAACTGCTAGCTTCTGAACTTGTCTTCTTTTGACATCCATTTCCTGTTGGGGCCAGAACAAAGGAAGGAGAGCTTCTGGGGAAGGACACGAAAGTCTGATCTGGCCATGTCACACATCTATTCAAGATATATTTGTTATCTGTAAGCAAAGATAACGAATTGTTACTATAGTATATTAACAGAATATACTAGTATATTGACAGAACATATTAATTACAAGATAAAAATGTGATTTCTGTGACACTGAAGAACAGGGCCACAAGAATCTCTGCCTCTCCAAACCCAACATGCTCTGTCCCCTTTCTACCTGTCAGGGCTTTCAGGCTCTGGGCATGAGCTGCCATTGCCACTGTGCCTCCTTCCCCTGCCCCAGCAGCTGCAGAAACAGCTTGGTGCCTTGGTGCCTACAGCAAAGAGGATGAGGTGCCTCCTGTACTGAAAGGAGCCTGCCTGAGGAAACCATCAGCTGACTCATGTGAGGTGTATTGGAGAGCATCTCTGAGTGATTGACACTTAGGAAGTATGTTAAGATGCCTGAATGATTCCAGTTTTGCCTGAAATGAAGGTTTCTACCATATGTTCCAGAATGCTACATTAGCTCTTGATTAAGTTTGTTTGCCATTAGGTTTACAATTGTTTCTTTTTCTCTTTTTGTTTTGTCATTTGCAGTGTGTACTTGTTTTTTTTATGACCCTATTGCACATGTGCTCGAGCGTTCTGGCTTGTGCAGAGACATTTACTGCAATTGCTTATTCTGTGATTCTTCTTTACAGAGCTGCAAGCTCACATTAACATCAATGAGTATCCTGACGTATTTGCATTTTGTGATTTAAACACAAATGAAAGGATACTTTTATTGATGTGCTCACAAAGAGTGGTGAGGGGTGCAGTATAGCAGCCTGGACGATCTGGATTTGTTATGACATTCTTCCTAAATTATTGAATCATAGAATGGTTTGGGTTGGAAGGGACCTTAAAGATCATCTAGTTCCAACCACCCTGCCATGTCAGAAGCAGAATGTTGTAAGAGCTAAGCTTCTTGGCATGTGCTGACTGTATTTAAGAATGCCTTACTCTCAAAATGGCCACATTCCTTAAGTCTTGGAAACTGTGTGGACTGGGAGGGGAGAGATTCCTAGCAACATCCACAAAGATTTATATGCACACCTCTGGCACACTAATTGCCACAATCTCCACACACCAGAAACCAAAGTCACCTCCAGAGAGTCATTTCTGTTTTCTTTTAGAACACATTTTTGTCCTCTCTTATTCTCAATTTTGGCTGCTGGCATAATGTACAATAGTGTGTAGCAGGAGAAAAGGCTCATAGGCACAGATTTTCATTTATTATACCAGGTGCTAATGGAAAGCAATGGCCTGTTGTGCCTGCCAGGCTCTGACTGCCTCCTTCCTGACACCTCCTTGGTCATGGTCTTTTTATCTGTCTCTTTGCAAGGAAATCAAGGAAGGGATTGAAATGAAAAGTATCCCTTCAAGGAAGATGTTGTATGTCACTCAGGCAAGTGGACCACCATAAAGAGAAATATCCAGTGCCTAAGGGAATTAGCCATGCTGGAGGTGATTTATGATGACCTGGACAACGACTAGATATCCGAAGATCCAGAAGAAGTCAAGTGCACCTGTTCCATGTGGCAGAAGTCTGTACGGAGTGCACCATCGTCATATGCCAGTTCATTAGCAGTAATGACCTGGAAAGACAGAGAGGAACAAAAGGTGGATAAATTGGCTGGCCAACTCCAGCAGTACAAGGAAAGTCTCTCTTCTTCCCTATAGGCCTGCATCTCAGCTGTGGAGAAACTGTCCCAGGAGTTCCAGCAATTCAAAGAGGATATGTCCTACTCCCCACCTGTATGGACCAGTATCCCAGCTATTAGGAGGAAGTGTTCCTCTGCTCAAAAGAGACGATATAGTGTGTACACATAATGTGCCACCCTGTGGTTTTATGTGAAGGACATGAGGAAATGGGATGGAAAATCTACCTTGACCCTATAGGGATGAGTACACGAGTTGCAAGGAAAAACAATCGCAAAAGGGGATTCTTCTGGGAAAATGGCATCTGTTTCCAGTGGTCAGTTCTCCAGACTGAATAGAAGGGCTGATCTTACTTCTGGTCTTAATAAAGGGACTTCTGATTTGCATTTACAAGAAGTGAGTAATGAATACTCTGACCAGGACTAGAGGGGCTCTGCCTGCAGCCAGGCAGAGCAAAGGGACAATCGGGTTTACTGGACTGTGTGGATCCAATAACCTGGCACATCAGACCCACAGGAGTATAAGGCTCTAGTGGACACCGGTGCACAGTGTACCCTGACGCCATCAAGCTGTAAAGGGGCAGAACCCATCTGTATTTCTGGAGTGACAGAGGGATCCCAACAGCTAACTGTATTGGAGGTCAAAGTGAGCCTAACTGGGAACGAGTGGCAAAAGCACCCCATTGTGACTGGCCCAGAGACTCCGTGCATCCTTGGCATAGACTACCTCAGGAGAGGGTATTTCAAGGATCCAAAAGGGGCAGGCATCGATCCCTTCTTCCTGGTGACCAGCGATAGGACCTGAGGGAATGGAGTCAAGCTGCGCAACATGGGAGGTTCAGGTTGGATATCAGGAAAAGGTTCTTCACTGAGAGGGTGGTCGCACACTGGAACAGGCTCCCCAAGGACGTAGTCATGGCACTGAGCCTGTTGGAGTTTAAGAAGCGTTTGGACTATGCTCTCAGTCACATGGTCTGAATTTCTGGGTAGACCTGTGTGGAGCCAGGAGTTGGACTCGATGATCCTTGTAGGTCCCTTCCAACTCAGAATATTCTATGATTCTATGATTCTAAAAGGGGTACTGATGGGCTTTTAGCATAGCTGCCTTGGATATATAGGAAATTAAACTGTTGTCTACCTTGCCTGGTCTCTCAGAGGACCCTTCTCTTGTGGGGTTGCTGAGGGTCAAAGAACAGCAGGTGCCAATTATCTGGGGAGAAAAAATTTAGTTCAGAATATTTTCCAGTAAACTAAGGCAGGCAGCAAAACTGAGCATGCTGGACATGTTAGGACAACGTTGAGTGACTTACTTAAAAGAAGAATAAGCAGCAGAAACCAGGTCAGCAGGGGCAAAATCCTTCCGAGACTCCTTCCAGTATTATTGTTAACAGAGTTTATAAGGGCATGTAGTGATAGGACAAGGGGTAATGGTTTTAAACTGGAAGAGGGGAGATTTAGATTAGATATTAGGAAGAAATTCTGCATGATGAGGGTGATGAGGCACTGGAACAGGTTGCCCAGAGAAGCTGTGGATGCCCCATCCCTGGAAATGTTCAAGGCCATGTTGGATGGGGCTTTGAGCAACCTGGTCTAGTAGAAGGTGCCCCTGCCAGCTCCTGCAGGCCCAGAAGGCACAGAGGAGGATTGTGCCTTTCAATGGAGGCTGGGGCTGATGGATGAATTCACAGATCATGTGCAGGTTCTGGAGAGACAGTAACCCATCCTTCTGCATTCTCTGCACCTCAGACATGCTGTGACTTGATCATTCTTCAAGCCCATGTTATCATTTGTTTTCCAGGTTTCAGCTCACTGTGAGCAGCAGACCAGAGGCCAAGGCTTCCTCTGCCAACTCCACCTTGGACAAGAAGGTCACAGAAAATCACAGGATCAGCAGAGGTAAGGGAACAGGTACTTGCTGTCTGGGAGGGACCCTGTCCCATGCTGGGTGACTACAGCCAGGTTAAAATGTGCTCCTCATGGGGCTGCTCTGAAGAGCTTCCTCCTTTCCTGTTTAGAGGGCCATCCTGACAAGCTGTTGCAGAGGCAGGAGGAGCTTTCCCTCCCTGTGCTGCCACTCTGGGGGACAGGGATGTGGCAGCAAGACATAGAGAGAAAGCCTTCTGCCAGGTGGGACCATTGGGGGAAGAGATGAATGGGACACTTGCAACCATATAGGAGAGATATGCTGGCTGTAGGGACTTGGAAAGCTTCCTGACACACATCCCAGTAGAGGCTGTTCTCTCGATGGATGACAAGTGTGCTGCAGATTTGCTTGAGATTGTCACGCCAGCTTCATTTTCTGCCAGAGATCTGGTCTCCAGGGGGACTGCATGCAGATCCTTATTGCTCTTCGCACATAAGGAGCCCCTCCAGATATCAAGAACCCATCTTTTCATTTGTGGGAGCAAACGTCTCCCATGTTGATCATAACGTGTCCCATGGTGTCTTCTCAGGATTGTTATGAACTTGTTTGCCCCATCCCAGGTCCCTTTATGGGAAAGGAGGCAGATGTTGAGTACACCCTGTGTCATTTTACTTGTCCTTACCACAGATCTAAGAAGCAGTCTTCTCCACTCATCTCCAATCCATCTACCTTATATGGCTCAACAAATGCTCTACCTTGCCATGGGAAATGGTGCCGTCTCCCCTGCTTCTTGCTTCTTCTGCCTGCCTGGGGAGCTTTGATACCAAATTAAATATTTTCTTTGAGGCTTTTTTTTTTTTTTTCTATGATATCCCATCTCTGTAGCAGACACATAAGAGTGCCAGGGTGCCAGGGTAAAGAACTGGTTTCCTTACCTGATGGCTTTCTCCTACTTTACTGGGTCCTCAGCAACAATCTGTTTTCCACCCCTAAGCATGCTGTGTTTGGGACCACAGAGGAGTAGCTAATGCAAAGCCCATGCAGGGCATAATGATGTCTCTAGGAACCCACCCTTGCACAAGACACGGCTTGTCTACTTGTTTGGCCAAGAGGGGCCTGGATGTGGGCATCCTGAGCATTACTGACAGCAGGTCATGCCACAGCTGAGTGTTTTAGTGTGGGGTGATGTCTGTCTCTGTTGAAGTAGACATGACCCATTCTCTGCAGAATTGCCTTCTGCTGAAGAGGCTGATGCAACTTGTGAGCATGGTGTGGACTCCAAACTCACCCATGCTCATGCAGACTCCTACTGGTGTCTATTCATAGTGTACTCCCACCATGTCCAGGCAGCTCCCCAAGGATGAAGGAGGCTGGCAGGCAGGAACCAGCTCCTCCATCCAGGCCCACCGCTGCACTCCCGGCTTCTCAAGGCTGTAAGAGAGCTCTGCAGATACCTGCTCTGGCTTGCATTAATGATCATGCTGTTTCAGACTGTACAAAAGCCTCTTTGTGTGGAGAGTGATCCTGGAAAGATCCCTTGGTATGAGTCCATTTTCACAGTTCTGTTACCTCCTTCAGACCTTCTTCATCTGATGGAACGTGCTGCACACCTTTCCTGTCTGTTATTGCCTCTTGTACTGTCATGAACCACTTTATTCTGACCAGGGGCTATGGAAAAGGAATGTGTCCTTTCTAGATTACTGATAGTGGAGGTCTTCGGTCACCACAGGCCGTTCAGCTGTGTTTGTCATGACTTAGGGAGCCTGGCATAACTTCAGGGCCCCAGATCTTTCATAGGCAAAGCACTGCTGGCAGACCAACTGAGGCAAGGGGGCAGGAGTGCAGGTTTGACCTGAAGGAAGCCCTGCCAGGTGTTAAGACTAATCCTGTCTACTGCTATGTTTCTGTGGCCCTCCAGGAGGTCTGAAATCAGTCTGCACTATGGGACCAAGCAGAGAACCTGTGGTCCACATGCTGAGCGCAGTGACAGCAAGCATGGGCGGAACAGCCAACATGCGAAGCCTGGTATGCAGGGAAGGACCAACAGCCGCCCCAGGTACTGGCAGCAGCTGACACTGCTGAGCACAGTAGTAGTCTCCTCCACCAGGGTGCTGAGGGCAGCAGGTCTTCAGGTGATGGGAGCAGGACTGAAGGTTTGCCTGTTCCTCCCCATGAGGTAGAATATGGGCTGCCAGGGGACAACTTGCTTCACCATGGTCTTCTCCATGGGCTGCTCTGGTGCCTGGAGCACCTCTTCCCCCTCCTTCTTCACTCCTGACCTTGCTGTCTGTGGGCTTGTTTCTCTCCTATTTTTCTCACTCCCCTCTCTCAGAGCTGCTGCACAGAGATTTGGACCTTTTCTTCAGTTTGTTACCACAGAGGTGCCACCAGCTTTTCTGATTGGCTCAAGCTCTGGCCAGCAGCGGGTCCCTTTTGGAACCAGCTGGAAATGGCTTTTTTTCTGGCTTGGTGCAGCCCCTGGTCTCTTCTCACAGAACCAAACCTGTAGCCTCTCCCCCAACACTTCCTCTGATACTACAACCTTGCCACGTAAGCCGAATCCATCAGGTCAGGCAAGACTTGAACAAACCAGACATAGAGAAGTCCATGGGCCTTGACAGGATTCACCCATGAGTGTGGAGGCAACTGTGAGACCACTCTCAAGAAGCACTAATTGGTCCTGGCAACCAGAAGAAGTGCCCAAAGAGTGTAGGAAAATAAATGTCACTCCCAGCTCCTAGATAGTCCAGAAGAAGGACCCAGGGAACTCTAGGCCATCCAGACTCACCTTCTTCCCTGGAAAGGTGCTGGAGCTGCTCATCCTGGAAACCATTTCCAGGCACAGAAAGGACAAGGAAATCGTCAGGAGTAGTCAGCATGGATTCACCAAAGGGAAGAAGACTTGCTTAACCAAGCTGAGAAGTGTCCATGACCGGGCTGGTAGTTGACGGGAGGGCAGTGGCTATTGTCTATCTGTGCTTGAGGAAGGCTTTCAACACTCTCTCATCAGATCTTCCTAGAGAACTTGTTGAAGTCTGGACTGGATGAACAGACAGTGGGGTGCATGGAAAACTGGCTGAACAGCGAGACCCAGAGGGTGGTGACATCGGGAGGCCACTGTGATGCTGGCCCTGGAGAGTAGTGAGTGATGCAGA